>AWWV01013217.1:0-21958 GCA_001974805.1 Corchorus capsularis | reverse complement strand
ATTTAATTTAAAAAATCAATTAATTTTGATTAGAACATAATATATCAATTAGTAAATTTTAGTAGTGATTTAAGCTTGACCAATTTTATGTAGCACAATAATTGTTTGAAAAATTATGTTAGTTACTATGTAAATTAATTGCAACTAATTATCAAAATTAATGTTTTACAAATCATATTATATTTTTATGGAAAGTAAATAATTATTGATTGATTACTGATTCAGTTAGGAGAAATTATTACATGGATCGGATCCACCACGTCATCGATGGGTGTCCCGACCAATAAGATTTTGACAAGTCAGATTTTTCCTACAATTTCTAAAACTCTAGTCAATTAATGTCCTAAATTTAGGGATTTACCCTTTAAGTTACTTTGTAAATTAATTATAATTTCTCTAAATTTGACCAAGTTTACGTGGAAAAGAAGTTTTTAAAGTAATTTGTATGTAGAAAATTAATTGAAAGAAATCATTATTAATGATTTTTACCAAGCTTAAATGTAAATTTATCTGTATCAGTTTAATGCATATATATGTTATTTTTTGAAAGAATTAGTTAGTTACTATGTAAATTAATAATGATTGATTGCCGAAATTAAAGTGTTAAAAGAAAAAAATAATTATTGATAGAATATTGATTAGAATTGCTATTATAATCGCTTTAAATTTGACCAAGCTTATGTAGAAAAGTGTTTTTTTTTTCAAAAGCAACTTTACGTAGAAAATGAATTGAGTGAAATCATTGATAATTTTTTACTGATTTTTAATGTTTCCATAATAGATTATTTTTATATATTAGCTTTATTTAACAAAATGGCATTTTATTAATTTACTGATTTTTATTTAAGGTAGAGAGGTAGTGAAATAAATTACATATTAAAAATTACTTTAAAAAATTAGTTAAAATGACTGAAAAAAGTAAAAAAAAATGAGAGAGGAATTTTTCCTCTTTTTCAATGAATTTATGAAGTTTAACCTGTTAAATAATTGCACCCGAGTTTTTTTTTAAAGGCAATTGCACTCGAGTTGTTAGTTCAATTGGTGAGTGCATTCTGCCTGAACCATGAGGTCCTGGGTTTAAGTCTCACGGAATGTGAGTTTAGTTTATTTATTTATTTGTTTGTTTGTTTGTTTGGTAGTTTGGTAAGTAGGTTATTTAAGGTAATTTCTTAGTTTTGGTTGGATTCTCATTTAAGATGTTTGGGCATATGGAGATTTATTCTGATCGTAATGAGATTTCACTTATTTCACTAAAAAAAAAAACTTGTTAAATAACAAATTTTAGCAATCCAATAAAGTCAAAATTATTTAAACTTTGATTAATTATCAAAATTTGCAAAGTACATAATGGTTCTTGTACGTGCTTCAAGTCTTTCATTTGGAGGATTGCGGCATGTGCAATAACATAATTGTTCAAACAAATTTGTATAATTATTTAAAAATTTTCCTTTTACTTGGACTATCCAAACATGAATGTTTATTTTTGCATATTAATTTATATTTACCATTTTACCCTTTCATTTAAAAAATCGACACATATTTGCATATATAAATTGACCAAATTCATCGGCCTATACATACACATTTTGTCCAATTCAAATTTACTTCTTTTCTTCGGCATTAACCTATACATACACATTGAAACCGCCATATTGCATTAGCCTACATATACAAAATTTTTGGAGTGAATATTTTCAATGAATAGCAAGACTTCTTAGTACCAAGCAGTCTATAATTCTTAAATTTCAAATTTATTTTGCCTTAAAAAATATATTTTAAAGAAAATGTACCTAAAAATAGGAAAGAAATGAACACAAAGATTAATCAGTGGTTACTTTGTAAGTAACTGACATTGTATGAATCAAAAGGAAATATCAGGAAAAGAAGAAAGAAAATATGTATAATATAAATAAGAATTAATATTGAACAGGAATAATAAGTTAGCATACCTTGCAGATTGGTTGAAAATGATAACATAAATAGAAGAAATTTATGTCTTCAGCCTTAATCTAGCTACCTTATGCAAATGCAAAAAATATGATGAAAAAAAAAGTTTTATAACACCACCATTAGTATAACACACCATGAGTAGGAGAAAAAACACCACCATTAGTAGGAGGAACAATAAACTTTTAAATGTCTCCTACCTTAGCTTGCAAATCTGCTACTTTCACAATAGAGGTAAGCCTTGCACGATTAACAATAGGAAAAAAAAATTAAATATGATAGAGTGTGCGGGAGGAATCTTTTATATATATATAAAAAATGTGTAGTATATTATTATGAAACTATAATTTAGGAATTAATTTTGGATCTAAAATGAGATGTGTAATTAGTTGTAACACACTAATTAGGGTAAATTTTGGATCTACATTGAAATATTACATCACATTTAATTATCATAAGATGTATTAATTTAATTTAAATAAAATAATAAATAAATAAATGACAAGTGTCATCAAGAGACATATGCCATTTGTCAGAAGGAGAAGGTCTTAGTAATTAATAACTTACCATTTTTCCAACTTCTTATGTTTTAATATAGACTAAAGGCTCAAATAAGGGCCCGAACTTTCATAAAAATCTCAAATAAGGGCCTCAAAACACAGTTTCAACAAATTAAAGTACATATTTAATAGATTATGACATATTGTGTAAGATATTAGCTAGTGTGTGAGATGTATATAAATTAAAAAGCACGGAAAAAATTTGTATCATATTACGTTTATTGAATTTATTTGGATTAAAATGTTTTTGATTTTTAATTAATTTAATAACACCATTTTTCTATCAAAATTGATGTGTAGGCATGACAAGCATTGGTTTTCATTTGAGGAGAACCTAATTTGTAAAAATTTACTTAGTGTGTCTTCTAATTTGTTGAAATTGTGTTTTGGGGCCCTTATTTGAGATTTTTATGAAAATTCGGGTCCTTATTTGAGATTACAGCCTTTAATATATTTATATACTATGATTATATATGATATGAACTTTGAATTAGGACAATTAAACTTTTTATTTCCAATTTTAGGAAAATTTAGTCCCCATTAGACATACGTTAGTATGTGAAATAAAATAAGTAAATTATTCCAAATTGATGAATAAAATAGCCATTGAATTTTTAACAAAAATGACAAAATATGTGAAGCCTAAATTAATATTTTCTTTAACTTCGGAATTTTATTAGAGATTTAAAATTTGAGTGGTGGATGATCAAATTGCAAGAAAAATTAAAGTTATGGACTTAATTATAAGGAAATGAAAAATTATAAGGCCCAAAATGTAATTTTATCCATAATTATAAAAGGAGCCCATTTATTCTTTCCCCTCCTTCTTCTCCGTCAAAACTTCAAAATCTCTCTCTCTCTCTAACCGAAAATTTCATCCTCTCTATCTAAAACCTTTCCCCTCAATCTTTAGCAAATTAGGCATGCAAGTAGAGAAGAATAATCTCCTTTCCAAGCTCTTTCTTTTGCTCTAAATATATTGGAATTTCGTAGGTATTTGAGTGAGTTTGGATAACTCAAAGTAAGTTAAGGAACTTGTCAAGATTTCTATGTTTTGAAGTTGTTTTGAGGATGATTTGTAACTTGGTGTGTGTTTTTGGAGGTTAAAGCAAGGATTTTGGAGGCATAAACGGATACTTGGAGGAGTAAGAAATTGAGAGTTAGATTTTGGGTAAGTGGCTATGAAATTTTGATGAAATGTTAGAATATAATGTGATGATTGTTGGATGTTAATTGTTTTGAAGCTTATAGTATGTTCTTGTTGCTTTGGGTGTTGATTTTATGTGTTGGAAGTGGATAATGGATGAAAAGAATGGGAAAATGGTTCAAAAAAATAGCCAAAAACATGGACTGCCGGAATCTGGAAAATTTCCAGATTCCGGTGACTGTTCTGGCCGGCGGCGGACTGCCTAGCAGCTGGTCAGCCATTGGGCCTTGCTAGGCCCAAAAAAAGGGAGAATGGACCTAAGCCCAAGCCCAATTTAGAATAAAAGAAAAGGAAAAAGGAAATAATGGAAAATGGAAAATTTGGGATAATAAATAAATGGATGAATTATTAAGGAGTTAAAAGACGATTTTACCCTTAGATATATTAAATTCCTAATTTACCCCTCAATTAGTGAATCAGTGAACGCGACCTTATTTGTGATGTGAAATCATTCGAATTAAGTATCGAGGTTATGGTAGATGGTGAAAAAGACCACTTTACCCTTAGAAGTGAAAATGACCATATTGTCCTTATGTATTGTAAGTGGATAAATTTAACCGATTGAGCCGCGATTTCGAATCCGACCGACTAGGGTCAGCAACTATAAAACATAAGTAATATAATTGTACTCTAAGTGGATAAATTACCGAAATACCTTTGATAGGTAAATTACCATTTTGCCCTTGTTAGGGCGATGCGAGTAATTATATTTCAAGACCACACTTTCAGATTTGGAAAGCTACCGTAGTGATCCTTTTGGGCAAAAATTACCATGTTACCCTCGATTATGGAAGATTACCATTGTGCCCCTTGGTCATCAAGGTAAGAAATTACTCCTAAAGGATAGAGATGAGAGAATTCGAATATGTCACTTACATCAATAAATTCGTATATACGTTGTGGAACCTGTAATAAGTGTAAATGACCATTTACCCACGAACGAGTAAAATTACAACTTTGCCCTTAGAGATGGATTTGACTTATCTGAACATGATGATTGAACATGTAAGGTTAGAGGATCACCGTAATAGCCTATTATGTGAAAATTACCATTTTGCCCTTGATGTGATAAATTACAGTTTTGCCCCTAGAGGCTGAATATGATCAAATAAGCTTTAGAAAGTGTATTTGGAGTCTGAAACTCGTATCAGAATCCTGTAAGACATAATTAGACGTGTTAAACTACTCGACATAGACCGTGGGTCTGGGTTATGTGTTCTTGTGGTTTTATTATGTTTTATCTGACTGTTTTGGTTTATTACGCTGGTTTATTACTTTGATTATGATACTGGTTTTAATGATTTTCTTGTGTTGCACGTGCTTCTCAATCAGACAGTTGAGGCGCTGATCGAGACATCGGCTAGGCTCACAATGGATTGACTTTGGGGATGTACGAGTCCCCTGAACTGTGAGTGGGCTGTCCTCAACGGAGAACCCGTTGAGGAAATGTTTTATAACTGTTTTATATAAATGCTTTATAAAATGTTTTGATAAATGTTTTGGGTGCATAAATAACCCGGTTTTGATTTAAAGAACTTGTACAAGCATACGGGGACTTATGGACGTAGCTCCAGGAGTACGTATGGCTTGTTGGTGGAGCGTCTCGGACGCGGCCCAACGCTGGTGTGTTTGTTTTAACGAACCATGACTTTCGTTTTGGGATCCACATGGTTCGTAGCTCCAGGCCCGACACGTTATATTTATTCATTTACCGGTTCGGCGTGTGCATCCTAGAGCTAAATTGGGTGTGCTGCGACCACCACGCAGTACCGGACCCAAGCTAACGTCAGGGGAACGGGCTTGTTTGGGAAAGTATGAAAAATGATGTTTTTACTAATTAATTGATGTTGACGGAAATGCCCCTGACGGTTCTGGAGGTTGACTCGGGCCAAGGTCACTCCGGATAGATTTTATTGGCAGCCCATTTGTTTTACGAAATGATAAATGATTTTATGTACTCGTTTTGATCGATGACTTTGTTTTTTATAACTAATGGTTTTCCCTAACTGTTTTGGTTGTGAGTGCACCACACCCTCTTCTAGTCCTCTTTTGAAGGTGGCTCACTCACTGGGTACATTCGTGTACTCACCCCTCAATTCTTGTTGTGTTTTCAGGGTAGTTAAGACTCAGCGCATTCTTGGACGGTCGAGTCTGTGGCGTAGGCTGTTATCACTGCTCTTAGAGATACTTCTCACTACTTGGCGGGTCCCACTGGCATTGTCTCTGTTCATTGTCATTCGTCGTGTCTTGTTTCTTGATTACTAACTCACTATTTGGATAAGACTTGGTTTTCGATTTATTAGAATGCTTTTATTATTTCGGTTTTTGATGGTTCCGTTTTTCTCTGATTTGTAAATTTGAGAAATTGAAATCCATTTTATATTCCCGTTTTTATTGTTTTTGATCTGGTATCGACGCTTCGGGATACCTTGGATACGTGTGACGTGCGGCACATAGTTCAAGGAGACACGGCGGTTGTTCACGCTCGACTCCCGGGTCGGGGCGTGACAAAATATATAGCCCTCGAACTTTGATAAAAAAAGTGACAAAATGACCCTTGAAGGAGCTAAATTGCTCAAAAAATTGGAATAAAAAAGAAAGGCTTCCTTCGTGGCAAGGAGGAGAGGAAAAGATGTTGTCATCTATCTCGACAAGTTTTTCCCGAAGCATTGGGCTTAATTGTATCAGTTAAATGTTCATAGGTTATTTGATCTCTTTGGTAATAGTTCAAGGATCATTTTGTCCGTTAAACCATAAAAGTAAGATCATATTTTGTGTTGGAAATTTAGGACAAAAATAGCTTGAGTCGTATAGGACACACTAAAGGATAATTTCCGGCTAATTAACGGTTATCCCCCAGGATTAAACAAGCTCTTCTCAAAGTTGGAATTCTAAAGCTAACAGGAACCACAAGAAGTAACCCATCAAGAGAAGGAGGAAAAAGAGAATTCAGAAAGTAGAAAGAAGTGTTTCTGAATTGGTGTAGAGAATGAGAAGTGAGGAGGGTTTATATAGGCAAGGAAAAAGGGGTTACAAAAGGAGGAGCAAAAATAATTAATGGCAATAATATTGTTGTCTAGCAAACATTTCTGGTAAGATTGGTTGGAAAATAACGTTTATGCATTTATAAGAAATTATGAATGAGCTGGTTAATGTTACAAGCATAAACATTATGTCTCATGTAAGGGCCAAAAGTAAAACTTTGAGCTTTTGAAATACATGACATATCTCATAAATGTCCAAAAATCCCCCACATATTTCAAAAGTTCATTTAGAAGAAGATAATTTTGTTGGGTTTAAAAACTAGTGAATGTAATCCATCGAGACTGGTGCCTTTTGGACTATGAACCAGACCTAGAAAGAATGAAATTTATGGTGCACCGAATTTTGGTGAAGTTTGAAACTTCTATGAACCAAAAATTCTTTGTTGTGCATTATATTTTCACCAATCAGATTACAGCCCCACAATTCTTTGTGGCTCAACACGATTTTGTGCTTTTTGGCCATGCGCGTGCCTGGTATTCACAAGTGCTATAATATTCCACTTGCAATGAGACCAACTACTTCTGTGGAATGTCAGTTAAGAGATTTATTAACCATTCTGTTTCGCTGCCAGCTAAGTCTGGGGCAACAAACTTAGACTCCATAGTTGATCTGGCAATAATTGTTTGCCTAGATGACTTCCATGTCACAACACCACCTCCAAGAGTGAACACATATCCACTTGTGGATTTTGTCTCATCTGAATCAAAGATCCACTTTGCATCACTGTATCCTTCTAATACAGTGGGAAATCCACTATAAAAGATACCATAATTTGTAGTACCTTTCAAGTATTTTAGTACTTTGCTCAAGGCATCCCAATGATCTTGATTGGGATTTTGAGTATATGTACTCGACCTACACACTGCGTATGCAATGTCTGGTCTCGTGAAATTCATCAAATGCATCAGACTCCCAATGATCTGTGCATAATTAGATTAAGATACACTATCCTCGATTTTTCTTTAATTGAGTATTAGGGGACCATAAGGAGTACTCACTGGTTTGACATCAAAGTGTCCAAACTTTTTAAGTAGCCTTTCAAAATAATGCTCTTGAGTGAGCATTAGGCCACCATCATATCTTATGATCTTTATGCCCAAAATGATACTAACTTCTCCCATGTCTTTCATATCAAAGTTTGAGGTTAAGAACCTAATTGTCTCATCCACAACATCAATATTAGTACCAAAGATAAGCATATCATCCATATATAAACTAATGATCACACAATCATCACCAATTGTCTTTGTATATACATATATATCTACTCTTACAGTAGTATATCCACCAGAAGTAATAACTTTATCAAATTTCTCATGTCATTTGTTTTGGAGCTTGTTTTAAACCATATAAAGATTTAACCAATTTACAAACCTTTTTCTCTTGCCCAGGAACAACACAATCTTCAGGTTGCACCATGTAAATTCTTCATCTAAATCACCATTTAGAAAAGCAGTTTTAACATCCATTTGGTAAACAAAAGATTTGTGAACCGAGGTAAGAGCTATTAAAACACGAATTGAAGCAATTCTAGTGACAGGAGCAAAAGTATCAAAATAATTAACGTTTTCTTTTTGTGTAAAACCTTTTGCAACCAATCTAGCTTTATATTTATCAATAGAGCCATCAGGATGATATTTTCTTTTGAAAATCCATTTACAACCAATGGGTTTAGCACCAGGTGGTAAATCCACTAACTCTCAAGTTTTGTTTTGTAAAATAGAATCAATTTCACTATTGATGGCATATTTCCAAAAAGTGAAAACTACTATCTTTAGAAGAAATAGCTTCAGAAAAAGTTAAAGGATCACTGTCAATCAAATGAGTATAAAAGTCATTTCCAAAAAAAAAATTCTTTTCTTGGTCTTTTGCTCCTTCTCAAATCATTATCAGAAACAACCAAATAATCTTTACTAAAAGGTGCACGAGAAATTGAATCAGTCTTTAAAGAAACATATATTCAAAGAATTCAGCATTTTGGTTTCAACAATTGTATTGCATTCAATCATATCACTTTTCATCACAAGAAACCTATATGCAGCACTATGTTCAGCATATCCAATAAACATGCAATCAAATGTTTTAGACTCTACTTTTCTCTTCTTTTTGGATCAGGCAACAAAACTTTATCTAGGCACCTCTACACTTTTAAATATTTTAAGTTAGAAGTATAACCTTTCCATAGTTCATAAGGTGTTTTACCAGTTTTCTTATAAGGTATTCTATTTTGAACATGACATGCAGATAATAAAGCTTCACCCCATAAATTTTCATGTGCATTAGAACTAATCATCATGGCATTCATCATGTCTTTTAATGTTCTATTCTTTCTTTCTGCTACACCATTAGATTTAGGGGAATAAGGCGGAGTGACCTCATGTATCATTCCTTCTTTTGCACAATAATCATTCAATAGTTCATATTCACCTGCTCTATCTAATCTAACTCTTTTTACCTTTTTATTCAATTGATTTTCTACTTTAGATTTTTACAAAAAAAAAAACCATATCAAAAGCTTCATCTTTATTCCTAAGCAAACAAACATTTGTATAGCGAGAGAAAAAATCAATAAATGTCACATAATAATTTTTACCACCTCTTGTCATACATTGTTTAATGTCACCTAAATCAAATTGTATTAAGCTTAATAATTCAGATTCACGATTTACAGATATACAAGATTTTTTAGTCATCTTTGCTTCTACACATGTCAAACATTTATCCAAGTTGGTATTTCTAACATTTGATATTAATATTGCATTTTCTTAATATATGGAAAACTAACATGTCCTAGTCTAGCATGCCACAAATCAAAGGAATCAATCGTATAAGCAAAAGAACTAGCATTTCCATTCATACATTTGAAATATTGAGTGCAAACAAGCCTTGATTACAATAACCTTTTCCCACCAGAATATTATTCTTAGTCATGACAATTTTGTCAGACTTGAAAGCAACTTTCACACCCACTTTGCCTAAAAGGGACACAGAGACTAAATTTGCCCTAATGCTAGGGACATGCAACACTTCTTGAAGGCCCAAAGTCTTGCCTGAAGTTAACTTGAGAATGACCTTCCCTTTGCCTAGAACTTGAGCAGTTCGAGAGTCACCAAGATATATTGTCTCTGTTGGCACAGATGTGCCTTGTAGCCCCAGAGTCTACAATCCACTCTTTCACATTCGCCGTTATGTTGGCTTGAGAAACAACTGTAGCAATAAGATCTTCAGAATCATCCGCTTTAACAAGATTAACTCTTACTTTGGCAGGTTTTTGTTGTTGTTTCCTATCATTCTCTTTCTGCATTGAGATGCATAGTGGCCAGCTTTGCCACACACAAAAAAAGAACCTTGTTTCTTGAAAGTGGGGCTAGTAGGCTTAGATTTGTAATCATGCTTAATATCAACATTCTTATTTTTGTACCTGTTTTGGTGCTGAACGAGGTTGGCTTTTGTTGCTATCTCCTTGACTTTGTTTGCATGGATCTCCTTTCGAGTAATTGCTACAATGATAATGTGCACAATCAAGTCAGCGAGAGACATCTGCTTTTCTTTGTGCTTCAATTGTTGTTTGTAGTCTCTCCATGAATCAAGTAGCTTTTCAATGAGAATTCCAGCAACAAACTTCTCTTGCAATTCGATATTTTCAGCCTTAAGATCATCCATTATGGTACTCATTAATTTGGCCTTCGATGTCTTTGTCTGCTGTCATCTCCCACCTATAGAAGTTCTCAATTACAAACTTCTGTTTCCCAACATCTTCAGCGGTATACTTTGTTACCATGGAGTCCCAAATTTGCTTTGCTTCTTTGTAAGGAGAATAGACATCAAAAAGCTCATTAGAAAGTGTGCTTATTATAGTATGTCTACACACCTTATTCGCATGAACCCGATGTTCCAATTGGACAGCTTCGGTTGGCTTGGCATCAGTCAAGGCATATGCAACGCCATGCATATCGAGGGCTGAGAAAATCCTCTCCATCTTTCGCTTGAAGTTGTGACCGTTCTATATTTGGAATGTCACGAAAAGGCTTGGCATATGTAAGGCAATGCAGCAGTAATTGCGGAGGGCATGTTCTGCTTGGCAGCAAGCAGCGGTGGCAGTTGCATTGGCAAGGGCATCATCGGTGATAACAACTTCGGTGTTGTTGGCCATTATCCTTTAGATTGTTGGAAATTTAGGACAAAAGTAGCTTGAGTCGTGTAGGGCACACTTTCCTAAAGGATAATTTTCGACTATTAATGGCTATCCCCAGGATTAAACAAGCTCTTCCGGAGTTGGAGTTCCGAGGCTAATAGGAACCACAAGAAGTAACGCGGCAAGAGAATGAGGAAGAAGAGAATTCAGAAAGTAGAAAAAATGTTTCTGAATTGGTGTGGAGAATGAGAAGTGAGGAAGGTTTATATAGGCAAGGAAAAAGGGGGTTACAAAAGAAGGAGCCAAAATAGTTAATGGCAATAATATTGTTGTCTAGCAAATGTTTCTGGTAAGGTTGGCTGGAAAATAACGTTTATACATTAATAAGAAATTATGACTGAGCTGGTTAACGTTACAAGTATTGAAAGCCAAAAAAGTTATGTCCAAAAGTAAAACTTTGAGCTTTTCAAAAACATGAGATATCTCATATATGTCCAATATTTTGTTGTAGGTAATAAATAATATAAAACTCAAACACTATTGCCCATAAGTGCACCCATCCCATCCTCTTCGGATGGGTAGCTAAAAACAACTTGGTTACTCTGATACCAAAAGATTATAGGAAGCCCCTAAGTTGTCACTTGCTAAGCTTTTAAAATCAATGATTGGTAAGTACGGGTCAAGGTATTCTACCCACCTTTCAAGTCTAATGAACCTCTTATGGCTAACAGTGGCGAGCATATGGGTTGGACTCTTTGTGGGTACCTTGCCTATAGGTTACGGAACCATAGAAGTTTAGCTTGAAAATTAGCAAGTAGCTATATTACATTTTCCTTAGAATCAATTGGTCTGTATGACAACGTGAGGTTCTGATGTAGAGGATCGACCATGGGTGGCAACTACAATGCATATGATTAAGGATCATTCGGATAATCCGGTCTAGCAAGTAGCTATACTACATTTTCTTTAGGATCATTCAGTCTGTATAACAATGTGAGGTTTTAATGTAGAGGATCCTTTATTTATTTATGTAATATTATTATTTGTTCAAATCTCAATTCAAAATCTAACATTTGCAGAAAATCTCAATTTGAACCCTTATCTTTTGCTTAAGTGAGTCAATAGCTCAATTTTTGTAGTTAGTCTTATCAATTTCGTATATCCAACATTCGACTTAAGTCAATTAAAGGATTTTAAACATTTTACTTGCTTCTTAGTTGTTAGTTCAATTGTTAGGTGCACCGTGTCTAGACTGTGAGGTCTTGAGTTCAAGTCTCACGGAATGTGAGTTTAGTTTATTTGTTTGTTTGTTTGGTAGGTAGGTACTAGGTAGTAGTTTATATAAGGTAGTTTCATTTTAGGTTGATTTCTCATTAGATGTAATTGGACATGTAGAGATTTATTTTGATCGTAATGAGACTTCATGTGTACCCCTCTCAAAAAATAAAAAATATTTTAATCATTTTAAATTTAATCAAATAAAGGTCTCGTCTAATCAATCTTTATTATCCAATATATTTTTAATTGAAATAAGTTATTCTTTTTTAAATCGATTTTTTCCTTCTTTTTCTTTAATTAATCACTTAAAAATCAAATTGAAATATATATCTCACCAAGTCCTTATTTGACCCAAATTGATCAAATGTTGGGCTTTTAATTGATCTGATTGTAAGGTTATGATTCAATTCAAGATTTTCAACAAACGTTCAGGCCTCGATTGGACAAATAATGGAACTCTAATAAAAATTACAGAAAAATTCCCCAAGAGTGTATTGTAATACAAAATAATAACCGATGCTTAGTTAAAGACTACTTTAGAAAACACATCTAAAACTTCATATAATGGGAGGATCCTTCAATCACGGGTCGATCCGAAATCAAATGTACAGTAAAAATCAATTGAATTAGAGTCGTTCGATCATTTCAATTGACGGAGGGGATTCAACCACGTCAACGGGTTCCAAACCACCCGCAACCCGCTTCTCGCTGCCCGGCCCGTTTTCAATGTGCTTCTTCCCCACGATTGCAACTGCTAATTTTTGACTTTCGGCCCGATTTTCCGCTGCTGCTTTTCGAACTTATCCTTCATTTTCTGCCTTGATCGATTTACCCCCGACTTTCTATTCTCTGCCGCGATTCCAGGTCCTTTTTTTTTACTTTCGCCCCGATCTTCTGCCTTTATGCTTCTCCTCCACGCCTCATTCTTCTGTCTAGCTTTCGTTTCTTTGTTTTGTGACAAAAAAAGGGCAATCGATCAAGGTCTTCAATTTTTCTGTTGGGTTCCACTCGGTATAGTTTGGGCTCTTTTTAGTATACCGATGATAGTATTTTAATATTTTTCGCTGGGTTTTGTTCCTGCATTATAGTTGTTTACGAATCAGGCTTTGGCTTTGTATTTTCAATTCAATCTCCTCAATAGAAACCTACTGGTCATTTTAACTTGAGATGAACTGTTGCTTTTATAAACTTTGATCTTTGTTGCGGTCTGTTAGTCGCAGTTGGAGAGTAGAACCCGCCAAGTCGAGAACGCCGTCGGGTATTTGAAGGATTCCGTTCTGTTTAACCATGGAAGGACTGAAGTGATTGCTTCTCTTTCCTGTTCTTATCGGCTCTCTTGGCCGTTTTCTTTTCTGAGTTTGTCAGAAGGTCGTAGAATTTGTTCCAGCGCTTAGAACCTCAATCCCTCTTCTTTCTCCCATTCGGTGTTTCTTTGTTTTGCTGCTATCTTGATATAATCAGAATGAGGAAGAGGGGAAACCCTCGTGAACCAGAGAAGAAGAAGAGAGATTGAGGTGAAAAAATAGAATAATTTCTATTTGATATTTTCTGGTTAACTTCTCAATTCACAAAAGACAATATATATGAGAAACGGTTTACAAGTTCAAGTAATATGAAAATGGGTTTATAAAAGATAAAATGGGCTGGACATTTGCTAATGGGCTGTACGTGTAACACTTTGTCCCCTCTCTAGACAATCCTTGTCCTCAAGGATTGAACAGAGGATATTTCTGCTGGAGCGTGAATAGACATTCCCAGGTGGCATCTTCAGCATAGCTGTTACTCCAAAGCACTAGAACTTCCGTCATAGCTCGCCCCTTGCGTTTCACCATCCTGCGATCCAAAATAGCAGTAGGTTATCGAGCTATGAGACCAGTGGAATCTATGACAGGTAAGTGAGATTGAGAGATAGCAGCACCAACATGCTTCTTCAACTGACTAACATGAAACACATTGTGGATTTTGGACCCAGCTGGCAAAGCTAATTCATATGCCCCAACACCAGCTTTCTTTAGTACAGCAAAATGACCATAGAACATAGGGGAAAGTTTAAGATTAGGCCTATGTTGCACCGACACTTGCCTGTAAGGCTGTAGTTTCATGTACACCAAATCCCCCACTTGAAAACTTTAATCTGTACGATGCTTATCTGTTTGCTGTTTCATCCTGTTTTGAGCTCTATTCAAATGAAATCTGAGCAACTGAATTGTAGCCTCTCGGGCTTTCAAACTTCTATCAACCGTTTCCACTTTGGACTCACCAGGTAAGTAAGGCATATACACTGGAGGTGGCTGGCATAGACAATCTCAAATAGGGTGGCCTTGGCAGCTGAGTGGAAGTGGGTGTTGTACCAAAATTCTGCAGTTGGCAGCCATTTGACCCAATCCTTGGGAGATTCACCAGAAAAGCACCTCAAATACGTCTCCAAGGTTCTGTTTGTAACCTCTGTCTGACCATCGGTTTGAGGGTGGTAGGCAGAGGACATTTTGAGCTTGCTACCTAATAGTTTTAACAACTCTTGCCAGAAGTTGCTCATAAACACTTGATCCCTGTCAGAGATGATAGTTGCAGGAACTCCATGAAGTTTGTATACATTATCTAAGAAAGCTTAAGCCACAACAACCGCTATATAAGGATGAGATAAGGCAATGAAGTGTGAATACTTACTAAGCCTATCCACAACTACCAAAATGACATCTTTTCCATGGGATTTTGGTAAGCCAGAAATAAAATCCATGGAAATGTCAGTCCAAACCTTTGTTGGAATTGGAAGGGGCTGAAGTAATCCAGGTGTAGCAATATTCTCAGGCTTATTTTGCTGACATATGCTGCATTCCCTCACAAATCTCCTTGCATGTTTCTTTAAGCCTTTCCAATACAGCACACTAGAAAGTCTCTTGATTGTTGCATCCATACCAGAATGGCCTGCTGAAGGTGATGAATGAAAATAATGCAATATGTTCAGTTTGAGCTGGGAATCATGTCCCACTACTAGTTTCCCTTTACGCCTCAACTGATCAGCTTTCCAAGTATATTTAGCCTGAGTGTTAGAAGAAGATTTAGCCTTAGCTATCAACTTAAGCATAACAGGATCAGAGGACCAAGTTTGCTGGATTCGGTTAACTAGATCAGTTTGTACAGCAGAGAGAGCACAAAGCTGTGCTGCAGGTGATCTAGATAATGCATCACCCGCTAAGTTTGTGTTGCCTTTCCTGTAACTCAATTCAAAATCATAGCCCATCATTTGTATGAGCCATTTATGTTGAGCCGGAGTAGAAGTGGACTGATCTAATAGATACTTTAGGTTTTCATGGCCAGTTTTGATTTTAAAATGCCTTCCCATGAGATATGCTGACCATTTTTTTACAGCTGTAAGAATGGCCATCATTTCCTTTTCATACACTGAAAGTGATTGATGCTTGGGAGAGAGAGCCTTGCTGAAGTAAGCAATTGGGCGACCGGATTGAGATAAAACTGCACCAATTCCTGTACTTGAAACATCAGATTCAATAATAAAAACTTCCTTGAAATCTGGCATGGCCTAGACGGGGGCTGAAATCATTGCTTGTTTGAGCCTCTCAGATGCTAAAGTAGCTTCCTCTGTCCACATAAAATTGTTCTGTTTTAAAATAGAAGTCAATGGCTGCGCAATAACCCCATATTGCTTAATAAATCTTCTGTAATAACCTATTAAACCCAAAAATCCTCTCAATTGTTTCAAATTAGTAGGTATTGGCCAATGGAGAACACAAGTAATCTTGTTTTCATCCATCGAAACCCCATCTCTGGAAATGACATGCCCCAAATACTCCAGTTTGGAAGCTGCAAACTCACATTTAGATAACTTGACATGAAGTTGATTAGATGCTAAAACATCAAAGACTTGCTGCAAGTGAGATAAGTGAGATTGCCAATCCTTGGAATAAATTAAAATATCATCAAAAAAAACAAGCATAAATTTTCTCAAATAAGGTTGGAAGACAGTATTCATAAGACTTTGAAAGGTTAACGGTGCATTTGTTAAGCCAAAGGGCATTACCAGGAACTCGAAATGCCCATGGTGAGATCGAAATGCTGTCTTGTGGATGTCTTGAGTAGCCATTCTGATCTGAGGATATCCGGATCTTAGATCCAATTTTGAAAACCATTGAGCCCCATGTAGTTCATCCAAAAGCTCTTCAACAAGAGGAATGTGAAATTTATCTTTAATTGTGAGATTATTGAGCTATCTATAATCTACACAGAACCTCCATGTACCATCCTTCTTTTTAACAAGGACAACAGGTGATGCAAAGGCACTGGTGCTATCTCGAATTATGCCTGCAGATTTCATTTCAGAAACCATATTCTCCAGAATATCCTTTTGAACAGTTGGATATCTATATGGCCGAAGTTTAACCACTTGTGATTCATCTTTGAGGGAAATGCGATGATCATGGGATCTGTTTGGAGGCAACTTAGAAGGAACAGCAAAAACAGGTTCATATTGAGAAAGAAGAGTTTGTAAATCTTGGGGCAACTGTTCCAAGACAGAATTAGGTGCCGTAATTGCTTGACACTGTGGAGAATCAACACAAAGTAGCATTGTATAGAGGCTTTTGTCCATAGAAGGTAACCTTGTAGCTTGCTTATCAGTAAGTAAGTGAACTTCAGCAGAATTAAGGCCCTGCAAGCTATAAGAAATGCCTCGAAGTGTAAACTTCATTAATAGCAGGGAGAAGTCCCACCAAATAGGGCCTAGGGTGCGTAACCACTGAATTCCGAGCACCATGTCACATCCTAGCAAGGGAATGAGTAGCACATTGGAGTACTGAGTCAAGCCTTGTACCTCCCACTTTAATTGGCGACACATCTCTTTACAAGAAAGATCATTACCATCTGCTACAGTCAAAGGCATAAGAGGAACAGAAACTGTGTGACATCCTAGCCTTTTTGCTACTGAGGTGTTGATGAAATTGTGGATGCTGCCCGTATCAATAAGGATCATAATCAATTGGTTTTTGATTTGGCCTGCCACCCTCATTGTTTGAGGTCCTGCTGTACCTAACAAGGCATGCAAGGTGATGATAGGCTTAAGGTCTGAATCTTTAGTGGGTGAGTTTGTGTCATCAATAAGCTCAATACAATCATTAGATTCGTCAAATTCAGAATTGGGATCCACAGTTTCTTTCAACAGCAACTGATACACTTGGGCCTTAACACCACATATGTGACCAGGGCTGAACTTTATACCGCACCACATACACAGACCCTGCTTCCTTCGAGTGTATCGCTCCTCTTTAGTAGGTATTTTAGGGGAAGGAGGTGAGTCAATCTTTGTGCTGGATGAGGATGCTTTTGGGTAAGTAATCATTGGTGTATTGGTTGGAATGGAAATAAGGGAAGGTGATTTGCGAGGTGGTTTGTATGGCACATGGTTAACAGGGGCAGCAGCAATGGGCAAGAAGATTGAGGATGGAGCTTGACCATTAGCAGTGGTAAGCAAAAACTCGATGTGGCGGGCATAATTCATAGCATGGCTAAGAGTTTGTGGATGGTTAACTTGAACTTGTCTAGAGATGTCAGGTTTCAAGTTGGTAAGAAATATACTAAGAGCCTGCTCTTCAGAACAATCACACAAGTTCAACAATGTTTCAAAGGCATTAAAGAAATCATCAACTGTACCAGTTTGCTTAAGAGCAACTAATTGGGCAAAAGGCTTCATATATTCATTGCATCCAAAACGCTCTCGCATAGCATATAAATATGTAAACCAGGCAAGCTCACCTGTATGTTCCATGGCTTTCATGTACCGAAGGTGCCATTGCAGAGCTTGACCTTCAAGGTGCATCATTACCATCTGAATTTTATCCTTCTCGGCGGTAGCATCAGCTGCAAAGAACTGGTTAATTTTGCTGTGCCAGCCAAAGAAGTCAGATCCATCGAATTTGGGACATTCGATCTTAGATTTCTTAGTGTAAACCTTCGATTGCCCTTGGTTCTCATGAAGGAAATCAGTGCTAGCAGTAATCGGAGAAAGGAGATCCGTCAGGTTGAACGGATTCCGATTGAGAACCAGAACCAGCTTCCGGTCGTTTGAGAGATACTTCGATCAGTCGCCGCATTTCCATAGCAAGTTGATCCATGGAGGTTTGCAATCTTCCAACTGAAGAATCAAGCTTTGCATCTAACTGTTGGTACTTAGCGTCAAGCTTGGCTTCCAATGAATCCTGTTTCTGTTGAAGGGCGGTAAGCTCTTTCTGTAATCGGGTCTGACACCATCACCCATGGCCGGGATCGAGAAAAGCTTCTGATACCAAATGATATAATCAGAATGAGGAAGAGGGGAAACCCTCGTGAACCAGAGAAGAAGAAGAGAGATTGAGGTGAAAAAATAGAATAATTTCTATTTGATATTTTCTAGTTAACTTCTCAATTCACAAAAGACAATACATATGAGAAACGGTTTACAAGTTCAAGTAATAGGAAAATGGGTTTATAAAAGATAAAATGGGCTGGACGTGTAACATATCTTCATTTTCCTTCTCTCTTTCAATCTCTCTCGGTCTCTCTGCTTGCTTCCTGATTTTAACCCGTTCAAGGCTCATTTCTCAGTGAGCTATTGGTCATAAAAAAAGCTTACTTAGTTTTAGAATTTTTTTTGTCAAAATTTCTCAGAGCATGCACTTTCTCTAAAAACGGCATGAATGATATACACACTTTGGGAATTTAGTTCATTTTCCCCACTTTGATTTTTCATTAACGATATGCCTGAGCCTGTTAACTGTGTATTGATGTATATTTTGAGATGAAATTTCCCTTAAGTCATAAAAACCTGACTTATTTTGCAGAAGTACAATATGTTTATGGCTCAGATTAGTTGTGCAGCAATAGGTGTCCTAGCATTTTCTGTATTTGGGCCAGGCTGGCTTGCTAGAAGTGCTGCCCTTGCTGCATCCATAGCTTTCATAATCTATACACATTCCATCCATCCATCAGGTAGTATTCACTCATTGGTTACTTTTCCTTCATCTTCAACTGAAAATTGTATCACCATAATGACAATCCATTTTGCATATCTGATTCTTATTTCCAGCACTAATACAGCTGCACGCTTGCCAATTCTGTTCATTGATGGAGTTAAGTTACATCACTTAAATTTTTGGTATGCTTTGTTTTCTGCTGCTGCTGGATCATCCTTTCTTTAATTGTAAGTTTCTCTTCTTTTAGCCTAATGCACTCCATTTTTGATCATAGTATATGCCTTTTTCTAACAATTAACATAACCTGAGTTGGAAATTTGCAGTTTTCCTTTTTCGCTCAATCCTTCTCACTACTTGGTAGAAATGAGCGGCATCAAGTGGAAGATGTATCATCCTTTGTGTTTCATTATATGTCCTGCATGTAGGAAATTTTCGGGCTCTTCACAAGGTATTTATATTTGTGATTATATTTATTGTTGATTGTTTCTGAACATTTGATCATGTTACAGTATATATGTTGGTTTGAATTTTGAGATGAATTTTAATTTTTGTTTATAGATGTTGAAGAAAATAGTTAGGCTTATCCGCAGCTCTTAGAAAAAAAAAAAGAAATTGAAAAAGGGTTTGGGAATATAAATCCCAAGTGTTTGTTTAAAATTTTTGTGTAATCAATGTGAAAAAATGGAGTGGGGTTAGAAAGGGGGTTCTATATATTATAGCGTATTCTTTTAGGGGGTGGCTAAGCTATAAGCTTTGCGTTGTTAAACATTAAAACTTGGAAGTTGTATTGCATGCTTACGGTTCTGTTTCAATTAGTATGTGTGGCCAATTATGAGAATCGACGAGTTGCTGGCACAACATGTGTATTTTTTTTTACCAAATAATGCCAAGAAAGTATAGTTAGCACATTAAAGATTACTTAAGAATTTTAATGGAGAAAGGTGCATTACGTTTAACTTCTTTCAACTTTTATAAAGAGTTACTTCCTGTTAGACCATGGCTACCTCTTGGTTTTCAAAGTGATCTGTAAGACAAGTGTTGATGGTTAAGAATGATGGCATGCACATGTCAACTCTATTTGCTACAGCTCATTTGTTATGCATGCATTTTTGGGTCAACTTTCTGTTAGTATAATTGCTAGAGAATGTGATTATAAGAATCACATGCGAAGTTCAATTTTCTCTACCCTGTGCAATCGTATGTATGCTACCATCCCCCTACATCAGGTAATTGTTGTCATTTTTTTTCCTATTTTGAAAGTTTAATTGAAGAGGTTATATTAGATTTGTTTAAATTTAGGAAATGTTTAATTGATTTGTTTAAATGAAAAGGGTTTAATTGATTTGTTTATATTAAATTGATTTAGGAAATTTCGGTTTAATTGAAATTTTTTCTATTTATATTAAATTCAAATGTTGATTTGTGTATGTTTGTTGATTTGATTGAAGGAATGAATGGGTTGCTTTTGATAATAAATGTCCCCATAGGCTTGCTCCTTTATTTGTAAGTTTCTTAATTCTCTGCTCTTAGACTCAGTTTTTTTTTCTTTCCTTTTCTTTTTCCTGATCTTGATTGCTGCTTATTCGGTATTTGAGAAACATGAAGTATTTCTATAGAATTCTATTTAACAATTTACCACTTTCAACATTCCTTTTAGTCATTTATAGATGAAAATGGGCACCAATGTTCTTATCATGGTTGGTCTTTTGATGGATGTGGATCTTGCACTAGGATTGACCTTATGTCAGTATACAGAAGAGCTATGTCCCATTTGGTATCTTTATTTTTATTTATTTTCAAGATGAATCATTTTATGCATAACTGTGTGGTTCTAAATTTTCCTAAACCCTTCAAGGATTAGAAAGGTAACTACTCATCCCTATATACATGTATGCATGCATTTGTAGGTATATATATGATGTTGGAATAATTTAGATGGGCATAGCTTCTTTAATGGTGATCCCAGGTCTATATCAAAACTCAACTTGGTATTGATGTATCTATTTAGTTTTATGCATCATGTTCAGCCATTGATTTTATTTAATTGCTTTGTTGAAAATCAGATTTGCATTACTTGCTCTCAAACCAGCCCAAATTGCATGTAATGATGGATTCCCTGTGTGGATCATCCATCCTTAAGGCAACCCCACACCGTTTTTCAGTCACCATAAGAATACAAATAACCAGATGTAAGCAATTACTATTGTTATATATATTGCAGATATTATTTTATCAATTATCATATATTTTTTACCATTGTAAGATAAAGGGGAAGGAGTGTGTGTTCGAAGAGATGGGTGAGTTTCTGTTTTTAACAGGACTCTAGCATAAGGGAATATAGAGGGAATAAACGAAGATGATCCTAAAACCTGGATTTTGGTAACGACTGATTGGGTTTATTTGTAAACACAATTAGAGAACAAAAGAGATTGAAAAAGGGTTTGGGAATCTAAATCCCAAGTGTTTATTTAAACTTTTTTTTGTAATCAATGAGAAAAAATGGAGAGGGGTTAGAAAGGGAGTTCTATATATTCTAGCTTATTCTTTTAGGGCGTGGCTAAGCTATTAGATTTGCTTTATTCAAACATTTCATGTGGGAATTGGGTAATATAGAGCTTTCTGTTAATACTTGAAAAGTAGCATAGACTAGCTAGGTGGTGTTTTAGGAATCGAATTTCTGTCTGACAAAAAGGTGAAAGAGATAGAGAAATAGATAACAAGGGTCGAAATCACCAAATGAGTTTAGTGGAAGAGCTTTTCAAATTCTATTCATCTTTTTTTTTCTTTTTTTTTTTTAACAAATTTTCAGCCTACGGGTGTGTGT
>AWWV01013216.1:0-23827 GCA_001974805.1 Corchorus capsularis | reverse complement strand
GAGAGAGAGAGAGGGTTATTCCTCTTAAGGATTTTTTTGTTAGTACTTGGAATGTTGGTGGAATTGCACCAGATCAAGATTTTGATATGAAGGTGTAATAATTATGAATGGTAATAATCGTGGATAATAGGTCATTCTATCCTATAACATACATGTTTTGGAAAGTAAACTATTGATATTCATATATGTCCTTCACGTGTTGGACAAAATGTCTCCCATTAACAAATTATGCTTCATTTGAGCATTCCGTTTTGTTTTTCTTTTTAAGTTTTCGTGCATGTCATCATGTTTGTTACTTTGTTGTATTTCTGGGTATGCCCTTCTTTTTGCCTGTATTACAATTGGTTTATATAAAAGAATTTTACAATTATATTTCTTTAATAACTTATTTTCTTGAGGACAAACATTCTTGATGGGCTATTTCTATCTTTGGATTTTGTTTTGAAATTTACTTTTTTATTTTTTCTGTCTCTTTTTGCAATGCAAATGTATAAAACTGTTAAGAGCACTCACAAACCTGCAGCTTCCTGCGAATTCCAAAACAAAGAACCTAACCAAAAAATAAACAAGGAGAACAACACACTAGCAACTTAAAGTTCCAAGACATCAAGCAGAAAGCAAGTAGGAAGGCCAATATTGATCATGTTTAGTGAGTGTCGTTCTATGGCTTCTTTGTTTCCTTATACTTGGCTTCATTTCAAGCCTACATCTATGAAGCACATTAGATAGTTTAGTGCTTTCAACTCTATTGTGGACTTTGTTTAGTACTTAGTTACAAGGTATTTTGCATTTGCCTTTTATCAGTCTCTACATGATATTTCCAACCTTGTATTAAAAAAAATGATGTTGGAGCATAATTTAATTAGAAAAGCAGCAAAAAATACCGAAAGAATAGTATGTTCTAATTGAGAGTTTATCAATGTCACTCACTCACAACCTCATGGTACATTTTCTTTTCTTTCTGATTCAAACTCTACTTCTTTAGTGAAATGTTATGATCGATCACTAACCTAATTGCTTGATGTTTTCAAACACTAAACTTTGGTTTCTCACAAAAATGGCCATAATTTAGTAGAGAATATTATAAGCATATGATTTGAATACTTTCTCCCTAATAATGAATGATTAAGTTGATTGTTGTTAAGGACAAAATCTGATTGGATTTCCTCATGTGCTTAAATCCTGACCCTGAAAAATGGCCATTTTTCTTTTCTTTTGCTTTGATATCAGCAAAATATAAAATTTAATTAGTGAGTAATAGAAATTTAAGGAGTGTGTTGCTTGAAGTGGGTTTCCCTCATACAGAGTCGGCTCCGTATACATACTTTGAGATCATTAATCAACGACCGTTATCAGCTTTCGGTGACTTCGTATGCTTTTTCCTTCTTTTGTCATTGTTTGTATGTCAAGCTTCCTTCCTCCAAATTTTCTTTTTACCGTCTCGCCTTTATTTGCAAGCCTGTCGATTACTGCTTTGCTCCAGATTTATCTTTTTCCCATCTAATCATAACTTTTGATTTAATTAAAAGATTTTAGGTCTTTTTTTCCTCTCTTCTTGTGGTTTCCGCTTCTTCTTCCCCATTTCTTCTTCATCATCTCCCTTTCAATCTCTCTCGGTCTCTCTGCTTGCTTCCTATTTTTCTTTTCTCTTTTCAATTTTGTATACGAAATCAAAACTTAAATGAGAGCTCTGTCCGACCCATTGTTGGTGAACTAGTTTCCTCCAGGACTCAGGTTGGTTTTTAAAGATAAGAAGACTACCATATGGAGCTATCTTCCTTCAATCCAGCATTGAAGTCACTTAATCTCAGTGGGTGAATTTCAGGTACTTACTCATAGTTAGGATCAATAGAGAATCAGTATTGTTAAACCTAAACCCTTACGGTAGTTTTTTTATTAGATGTGTCAGCTTAGTATCCCAATACAAGAGTTAGCTTTCTTTCCTGATTAATTGTTTTCAGTTTGTTAGTTTATCCTTTTTTAGCTTAGTGGTGGACCTGTCTATGACCTGATATATATTGATGATCTCTTTCAAATCTTAAGCTGAAAAGAGGAGATTGGAAAACAAATGTGATTATGTTCAATTATGTGAGAGTGAGGAGGTCAATTCGGATATAGGAGAAAAGTCCAAGTTCTCAAGGTTCTTAACCAAGTTTCTTCTTTTAAATTTGTTCGTGTAATCAACTTATCAGAGTAGTTCGTTACAGGACTCCGTTGATGATAGTAATGGGTTCTATTTCATGGTGATATTGTATATTTTTCATCTTTGGGTTGTCTTCCTTTTTTTAACATTATCTTTATATATTTTAATGTAGGGTGTTTGAAGGTTTGATTATTGTTTAGATTCTTGCATGGATTCATTCTCTGGTTGCCATGGCGAATCTTAGATGTTACTGGATGATTCATTATGTGGTTACCCTTTGATGCTAAGAAAATTGAAATAGGTAGTATTGTTCTTGCCTCTTCTTTGTTTCTCGGTCTTGTGGTGGTCTTTTCGGGCTCTGTTTTCTCCATTTTGCCCGTTGCTCTCTCCTTCCTTTTTCCCGCAGCTTAGGCCATCATCCAGAGACAAACCAAGGTGATTAATCTTAAATATGGATTTTATGCCTATTTTGTTTTATCCTTCAATTCTTTTAGTCGTGGAGGGAGGGAGTGGGTCAAAATATTTGTTGTTTAATTATGGGCCAAAATTCTATTGCATTGAATGGTCGAATATTAGATTTGGATTTTTTTTTAAAACTCTTTCATTCTTCTACCAGTTTTGATATCTATCCCGTTGAATAGGAAACCAGCCGGCGTCCTCTTTCACTCAACATTCCAGTTGGAGGTTCCTCACGCTTATATTTTTTTTTAATTCATGTCAATTTGCTATGCCTTGGGTTTCTAAGAGAAATTGCCTTTTTTCCTATTGGTTGCTTTCGTTTTCTCTATTGCTCTGTCTATGTTCAGTCATGATCTCTCAAAATTCTGTCATGAGATTAATACATCAACTTGATAATTTGATCTTTTTATAAATTGGTTTATTCTCTCGCCTGGTCATCACGCTTGGATCCACTTCACTTTGTTGTGGAGTTGTTATCAATGGTTTCAGATGCAAGCTTAATTTCAGATTTTAGTTGCCAATTGCTAGGTGTCCGTTTGTTTTTACATTCTTATCTTCTTTCTAAATCCACCCCGCAACATTTCCATTTTGGAGGATTCAAGATGTTAGCCAACTAACTTTGAACCTCACTGAAAAGCACAAGGGAATTTCTAATGTAGCATATTTTAGACGATTTGGATTATTGCACACTTTTTGCTGGATTGAAAATAGTTTTATTTTGGATATATAGATGATTGGGTTCTGTAAAAACATAATTTTGGCTCCTGGGTTTCTCTGTAAACTGTATCTTTCCCTTTTCTTTTTTGATTGTTTTAGTACCATTGATAATTTGTCTTTCCAAGTTTTTTTTTTTAAAAAAATGGCTGGCAGGTTGTGATTGCAGATTCAATAAAGATATGCTTTGGCCTTTGCGTTGCGTTTCATTCCGTGTTCCTTTCTATTCCCATTCTTAGGGTGTCATAACGAATAATATAGTCACAATTAGTGCAATTTATCTATAATCAGATGCAATGCCTTGATATTAGCCGTGTCACAACAAAACTGACCTCTTTTTTACGATCAAACAATCGTTATTGCAATACCATTAAATTGCTTCACCATTAACGTGTTGCAAACCCCTCACCCGCGGCGAAGCGCGAGTAGAGTCCTAGTAAACATAAAAAGGAAAAAGGACACCAAGATTGTTTAAAGTCTAATAATTGCGATCTAATGGTTTAAAGTCTACTAATTAATTTCCCTTTTAATGTGTGCTAGTGTGGCCTTGCCTTCGATTTTATTGTTCATCAATATACTCCCTCCGTCCCCATTTAGATGTCCACTCTTAGTCAACAAACACTAAACTTTGACCATTATTTATAAAAAATATATAAAGCAAAATAATTTTAAAAAATTACACTTATAAGCTTTGAATTACAACCTTTTTAGCATATATTTTTTTAAAATTAAATTTTACATATTTTTTTTATAAATAATGGTCAAAATTTAGTATTTGTTGACCAAAAGTAGATATCTAATTAGGGACTGAGGGAGTATATCCCAAGCTTTTAGTCAAAGAAATTAAACTTTATAAATTTTTTGACCCACAACTTTTCTGAGTTTAACCTTCAACTCTCAATTAGCAGGGCAATGAGCTTAGCGGAGATCTGATTTGCTTAATTTTTTTTAATGTGGAATTGTGGATATTAATAATAATATAAACAAATTTAGAGAGGTTTTTAATAATAAAGTTACTGGATTACTAAATACCACCTCCTTTTATTAGCCACCACCCTTGGACTATTTTACCCTTTGTTTTATTTTCCTTCAAACTTCAAACTTTTCAATTCTCTTAAATTTTCTCAGCCTTCAAACATTCAAACCTCAATCATTCAAGTAAAATAACATCAAAACTCATGGACAAAGGTTTTTCTTTAAAAAGAAAAAAAATAGGAACCGAAATAATCATATAAAATAATAGCAAAAAAAAATTCAAACTTTCAATTAGCTTTTTAATTACTTTTTTTTTTAAAAAAAAAAAGTAAAAAAAGATTGGGGCCGAAATAATCATATAAAATAATAATAACTAATTTTTAAAAATAATAACTAATTATTAATTTAAAAAAATAGAAAATATGCGGGTCTCGACCAGGCCATGGCCTGGTCATGCGCAGATCGCGACAGAGCCGCGGCTTGGTCGTGAGCCGCGCGCGACCGATTCGTGGCTTGGTCGTTAGTCGTGCGCGTCCGAGCCGCGCGCGACCATGCCTGATTTCGGTCCCAATTTTTTTTTTGCTTTTTTTAAAAAAAAAATAACATGCTTTCAATCCAAAAAACCTTTGCCCGCCCCGGACGTTGCTTCTTCATGAGTTTTGATGTTGTTTAACTTGAATGATTGATGTTTGAAAGTTTGAAGGTTAAGAGAATTTGAGAGAATTGAAAAATTTGAAGTAAGGGGGGCGGTGGCTAGTAAAAGGGGGTGGTATTTAGTAATACCCTAAAGTTAGGTACTACCTCTTGCGGATTGGAAATAATTTCAATATTAAAGTCATAGATTTCTACTGTTCTTTTAAAATGGTTGAAGGTAATTTAAATGAAAGAGAACTGGTATGAAAAATTTCTAATATAAAAAAACTATTCTCATTTTTTTATGAGTTTAAACGGGATACTTCTTCATTAGTCAAGGAGTTGGATTACAAATATGAGAAGGTAAGTAGTCCACCCACATCCTTTGTTCACTCAATCTGCAGTTAGACTTTGCAATATAATGGGCTAAAACATTTCCTTCCGTTTAACAAAATGAAAAGAGATAGAATCAAATTGTGAGGAAAAAGCTAAGATGTCATATACCAAAACAGCACCCAGCCTAGGGATGTCAACGAGTAGGGTACCCGCGAATTTTGAGGTACCCGTACCCTAACCCTATTATTTTTTAGGGTACCCGAACCCTATAACTACCTGATTATTTTCCAAAATAACTACCCGTACCCTACCCGTATAAAATATCAACTACCCGTTAACTACCCGAACCCGATAAAAAACCCGAATATTTTTTATATTATAATTAAATAATAATAAAATAATTAAAATTAAATGAGTAACTTTAAGATTAACTTGTGTTATTGTAAAACAAAGTTAGAAATTATTTTTTTTAACCATAAACAAATTTTAATTAGATTGATTATGAGTAATTTTTAAGTAAAAATATAATATATAAATAATTTAATATTAAAACAATTAATTAGTAACCGGGTTCGGTTAGTGGGTACCCTAAGGCCACTACCCGAACCCTATCCGAACCCGTCACGGGTACTAAAACTAATATTGTATCCTACCCTAACCCGATTATACAATACCCTAATCCTACTTAATCGGATCGGGTAGTGCCGGGTACCCTATTATCTAATACCCATTGACATCCCTAACCCGGCCAAAACGATTCTTTGCCCTTCCTTATTTCTTCTATTGCCAGCTTGCTATCCAATTCAACAATGATTCGATGGTGGCCTTGCTCCCATGCCGTCTCCAAACAAAAAATGATCGCCATACATTCAACTTGTAGTGCACTTTCTACTCCCTCGACTCTGCTAATCCTCTCAAGAACGACATCACCAACACCATTTCGTAAAACAATGCCAAGACGCTGCTATTCTTGTTTAAGATTTACGTGTTTTTGAATTTCATATAATATAAGCTAGCAATTAAGACATTAGAAAGTTCTTTACTTTTTTATATACTTTCTTTGTTTCTATTTAATTGTCCATTTTTGTCAAAACATACTCATGTTTAACCATGATTAAAAAGATAAATGTAAAGAACTAAAATTTCAAAAATATGTATAAAAAATCTTGTATTTCTGATGCCAAAAAAAATCTTGTATTTCAAGGTTTATGGATATGATATGATTTTAAGAATTTATTTTGATTTATATAACTTTTTTAAGAGAATGATCTAAGATAAAATTGTTTGAACAAGAATGGACAATTAAATAAGACGAGAGTGAGTACTTTTTAATTAATTCGTTGGATTCAATTTAAGTCTTTAAATGATGATCAGTTTAATGAATAGATAGTTGAGCACTTATGAATTGCTAAATGGTTTGGAGCGAATTCGAATATCATGTTTGAAAAATAATGATTACTCAGTAGATACGGATTGCGGATTGTTAATTGGAATTGATTATGGATAATGTAAAAATTATACCGAAATTCACACCCTCATCAACACTACTTTCAACTCATTTATTTTTAGAAAGTTTCAAACAAATTTTTTTAGCTAATTGTTCAAATAAAAGCTTATCCTCGAATTTATGGCTTAACATTTCAATTTGTTTGAATCGGGGTATAACTAGTGGCATAGGGAGGGGGGAGCAAGCAGGGGTAGGAGAGAGCATCGGTCGGTTCGATCGGTTTTCGATTTTTTAGTCGGTTTTAATTTTGAGATATGTAAAACCGAAAATCGACCGAAACATATAAGAAACCGATTTAATCAATTTTGGTCGGTGGCCGTCGGTTTTGGTAGGTTTTGTCGGTTTTGATTTATATTTCTTTTTTAAATTTTACAAACTAAAAAATTTATATGAATTTTGTTTTTAATTAATTTTATTATATCTAAATGTTAAGTATAAATATATAAATTATTATAAAATATTAAAATTAAAAACTTATATATAAATTATAAATTAAAACTAAAATTATTAATCTTTAGATATATTAATATCATATATAAAATAAAATATAAAAAATATTATATATTTTATTAACGGTCAGTTTCGGTCGATTTTCGGTTCAAAAGTTTCAATACAGAACACCAACCGTCACGATTTCGTTCAGTCAATTTTAACCGAACAAATCACCACAACCAAGAGGCCGGTGTTATGTCGTTTTGATCGATGGGTTTCGGTTGGTTTTAGACTGTTCGGCCTTTTTTTCTTACCTCTAGGCAGGGGGCCTATTATTATTATAAGTTAATAGTTGAAAAAAAATGGTAATATTTTACTTTTAGCCCCCCAATATTTGTAATACTTCATTTGGCCCCCAACTAACCATTCTAGATCCGTCCTTGGATATAACATTTTAATTTTGGCTCAAATAAGTGTATGCCATGATTATAAACATTAAAAAATTGACATGTGACACGAAAAAATAAAAATGCTAAGCTTTAATATGAGCCATTAGTTTCTTATTTGAGTCAAAATTAGAACTTGAATGTTGATTTCACCAAATTAAAAAGTTGAACCCTAAATTGAAATTTTTTACAAAAATTAGACCATTATTATTTAAACAAATTAGCTAATAATGATATAGTCCGCTAAGCGCGGGTTCGGCTCCCCTCCAATACAGCCACTATCCAATGATTTCCAATATAGTCCTAGATTCTTGACACCTATTAAAAATATCATTGAACGGTTAAGATTGAAAGATGGATGATACCCTCACTTTCCGTAGTCATTGATGATAATTCTTCACGCTGTCTTGTTCGGTGAATAATCCCATCTCCTTCAACTTGAACTTGTTCTGTGCTTCAAGTATACAGAACTGTATTTATGAAAAAAAAAAAAAAAGAACTGGACAAAGGAGCATAGTGAATGGGGATTGAAAAGCCAAGTCCTATCCCATGGCTATGGAAATTAGAAGCATCCGCCACTTAGAAATCCATTTGATTATCAGAGTCTTTGCAGCCTCGTCTAGACCCAAAAGCATATTAATGCAGATAATGGATTTTCATGGTCCTTGTGTAATCTAATAAAATGCAATAAAAAGAATTTCAATTGGTTAAACACTCTCATCTTTTTGCTAGCATCATTATAGGAAACCAAAAAGTTGATGTAAATATATATTATAATCGGCAAGGGAAAAAAATACTATATTATACTTGGATTTTCAGACTTTACAGTTACAAATGATTTGCAGCGTTTTTATTAAACCAAGTTATTGCGTTTCCTTGGTTCAATAAGTAGGTCAAAGTTGTTTCAACTTTTCATGAAAAGATAAGAAAAATTGGAAAAAACAATTAGGGATTTTGATGATTTTTTGTTTCCTTATGTTTTCGGGATTCTTTGTGCGAAGCAAAAACACATTGGGGAAGATGAGGAGAGAGGAAGAAAATGGCGTTAATAATTGTCAAGGATCAAAGGCAAGTGAGAGTCATGTACATCCTTTAATCTTAACCGTTCAATAATCATTTAACAGGTGTCAAGAATCTAGTACTGCATTGGAAATCATCGGATGGTAGGTGTATTGGAGGGGAGTCGGACCCGCTAAGCGCATCCATAATGATTACCCAGAAGGATAATAAGACCATAAAAGTACAATGGCAAGAGAATTATTTTTAAAAACCATAATGGTTTGATCAAGAATTCAAGCTTCAATGTAAATTTTATATTTTTCTTCTTAGCCATTGGCCAAGCCAAGGAGTCTGACTTGCTTCTTTTCTTTGGACTCAAAGGCCGAAACCACATGTTAAAGCAGTCAAAACGGTCAATGCCAGCCTAAGTCTGAAGATTGTTTAACTTAACTGCCAACAGTTTCCTTATGTAAATTTCACGTTGATTAGTTTAATTTAATTTTTCTTTGTTCTCACAGATATATCATACCTTCAAAGTCAAAACCTAATATAATATATAAGACCTACCTTACGTCTTATTTCATGCTTTTTTTTTTTTGGAGAAACATTTTTACGAATTACGTATTTATTTTTTTATTTTGACGTGTGTGAGAGAAGTGGCATTTGTTTTAGTAGTACGAATACGAATTAAAAGGAAAGGATTGTTCTTTGAAGTTTGAACCTTAAAATACAGATCAGACTCAATCACTCAAACTCAGACAGACATTTTGAAGAGCCAAGTGGTAACAGCCCAACCCCCAACGCCACCTCTTTCTCTCTCTCTCCCCTCATTCCTCAAAGCTCAAACAACAAAATTTTATTTATTTTATTTAGTATTTGAATAATAATAATCTCATCGCAATCGGAGAAGCCTCTGGTTCTTTTCTTCATCGTCTGAGACTGAAACCAATCTGCCGAACAACCTCCTTCCCTTCTTTTCATTCCAGTTTAATACTACTAGCATTTAAACTCTTAACATCCCAATCTTTTCATATATACCCTTAAATCAGAACCTATTTTACTTTCTTTTTGGTTCTTGTTGCTGACGGCCGACGCGTTTGTTTGGCTTTGCATCTACTGTTGTTTACTTGTTTACGGCGGCTTACAAGCTTTCAACTACGGTACGCAGCTTTTCTCCCCTAGTAATAGTAGTACTATTCAGCGCCTTGCTTTCAAATTAAATTGGATATTTAAATTAAAGTTAGCTTTAGCTGTGATTTTTCTGCGTGTTGTTAGAATGGAGTTTCTGTTTTGTTAATCTGGGCTTTTCTTTTGTTGCTAGGTCTTTAATTATTAGTATTTATATTATAGTTTTATTATTTGTTTAATACTGTAAGTTGAAACTTTTTCTAACTGAAAAGTTTCATCTTGTAAAGATTTTCCTTTTTTTTTTTTCGAGGATCTCAGCTGAAACCCAATTGGATTAAAGCTGGGTTTATTAAATAGTTTTGTGTTATCTACCTTTTCATCTCTTTTTTTGGTTTGCTCTGTTAGTGGAGGACACATCTTTATGTTGATTTGTGGTTGTTATTGAGATTGTTCATTGTTCCCAATTTAATTGCAAAAAGTTTCTTGTTGAATACAATGTAATTACTCTTTCATCAAACGTGGGATCCACTTTTATTAATGTATTAGTGGGAGATCATCTCAGAAAAGAATTGTGCGTTCATAGTTTCTTTTGTTGATCTTGTTACCTGTCCTCTTTCTCACTCTATCATGACCCCTTCAATTATTTGGAAATTTCACCTTTATTATTCCTTTTGGTTTTTTGTTTTATGGCTGCCTACCTCCTTTAATTGATCAGAATTATCAAAATCTGCAAATTTTAGTTGTTACATTTGTTTTAATGTTCAAATAGTCCTAAATTTAAATTATTATTGAAAGAAGGGAAAGTAGGTGTTGGAACTTGGAAGGGATTCTGCTATGTTCTTAATGTCTGAGAAAGACAGTATAAGGAACTGTTGATATTTGCTGCTTCAGTAAATCCATTAGGATTTTTTTTTCAAATTTTCTCCCCTTATTGGAATAATTCAATTAAGTGATGAATACCCTTGTAGTTCCACTTCCACATATATATGATCGGTCCATCCTAGCCTTTTGTCGTTTTATAAATTGGTTGGCTAAGCTGCATACAACAGTAGATCATACCTTCCCCATATACTGTTATTTTTACCTCTGTTCTTTTTGAATGGCTCTACTTCTTTGCTTAGCCATATTTCCATCATCTCAAACTACCTTTTTTCATGGATTCAACGTGGCTCAACTCCGGATTAATCAGTCGGGACCAATGTGACTGTCGGATAACGGGAGGCTTGTACCCAAAAAAAAAAAACTTTCCATTTTGTAAAACTTTAAATGGATGGAGTTGGTAATTCGGTCTTGGCATTTTCCATTTTCTTTTTGGAATTATTAAATTTTAAAATCAATAATACCATGCTCTTTTGAATCATGTTCAGTTGCTTATCTGTGTCAACCACTCCAATTAAGTATGGAAAATCTTGAAAAAGGACCAGGGTGAGATAATACTTATGTCTCTAAGTGCAAGAAGTCATATGAATGATTTCATCTTGATGAATAAATTTCTCCCTGCTCGATATTTGAAGTATTTATGAAACAGTTTGAGTAGGTCCCTTTTGGACAACTTTCAAGTTAACATTTGATGATTTTATATGCATAATTCTTTTTCTTATCTCTTCAATAACAAATGCTTAAATGCCCACAATGATGTTGTCTGTATGTTTTTGTCTTTAAGATGGACTTTTTGTTATGGAAATTTGTGTAAGAGAAATCGCTTGTTACTATATGCATGGAGTTTAACTTAAGAAATGTACTCAACAATCTTTTGCTGTCAGTGCTGCAAGTATATTTTATGTTTCCTTGGTTTACAAATAATCATCATAAGTCTGCTGTTTCTGAAACTTTATTAAGAGGGATGAATTCTGATATTTCTGACAGGAGGGTTATGGATCCTACTCCTAACTATGAACAGACACGAACTGGCTCATTTAGTGTGACAAGCAGTCGTGTTTCATCATTAACGAGACGTAGCATATCTAGTGCCATGTCTGGTCAAGTTGATGAGGATGTTGATAGTGAAACTGTTTCTGAGGCAGGAGATATTGGTGATCGAGCTCTGCAGAGCCGTAGATACAGTGCAAGTAGTAGTTTCCGCTTGTCTGTTGATCATGCAACAGAAAGTATCATTTTGCCCTTGACAGAGGATGTTGTATCTCCTCTTCCAATTGATCCAGTGAAGAGCCCTGGAGTGGAAAAACAAGTAAGCCCTTTAATTGTTTCCTCCAGTTGTATTTGTCAGTAATAGTATGCACATCAAACTTCACTTAGGCTCTGATAATGCACGTCTATATGTGCTTCATGTTTTCCTTGTGCAGGAAAAACAAGGTCTGCCTCTGTCATTGGAGTATATATCGTGTTTGATCCATTTGGCTGTTTTTGGAATTCTTGGGGTAATATACTTGACCGCCTATCTGCTGAGTTTATTCAATCGTTGACAGGAAACTATAAAGTTAGAAAGTTCCATTGGTGAATTAACAGTCTTCACTATAGCTTTGCCATCGGAGGTTGGCATAACAGGGTTTTCTTTGAGAAATGTTGTCTTTGTCAGCATTGTTTATTGACATACATGATAATAATGCTTTGTTTTCATTAATGGAGGCATTGAGGTTTACAAACATGGCCAAATGGGAAAAACAATAGCTGCCATTGTTTAACGACTAGTATTCGACCATTTAGTCCTCCCATACCCTGCAAAGAGCCACTCTGGTCATTCCTTGATTTGAAATTTCTTATATTGCGATCTCAATGTTTCTTGTTCTATTTGAGAGTTGCAGGTTGGGAGATAAACATGTGAATGGTACATATAGTATTGAAAGAAAGTATATTATTCCGGTAGCAAATTCTAAGCTTTGAGAATATGTTTTATTAGAATACTTTTGACTCCTGATAATTTTGCAGGTTTTAACAAGATATTTGCTGGAAAGACTTTCTGGACCTAGTGTTGCAGGTGTGACCAGCAATGAGACCATTGTATTCCCCAACCTTCCTTCTAATATGGTTTGTTTCCCTCTCTCTCTCTCTCTCTCTCTCACCCACCGACACCCATATGTGTGAACCTACATGTATTAGTAAACTGTAAACACTCAGGCACATTGGTAAAAGCTTGGGCTCTATTGCAAAACTAGATTTTGATTTGGCTGGTCCATTGCTAATTGTGCAGTTCGTCGTCTGTTGGCAATGATATATTGATGATATGATATAGAATAGGTGCTTCTCTCATGAGTGCTGGTGTATGAGGATCATGCTGCTCAGAACTAAAAGTTAACCCATAGAATCTAGGAATTTAATTAAACTATAGTATTTGAGGGGTAGCTAACAATGATTTGAAGACAATCAATTACAGAATTTACATTGGTTAACAATTGTTTCCAGCCTTAGTTAATTAGTAAACTCTATTTTTGGGATAGAGTGGGTGCTGGGGTTTGGTTTCTGAACTTAGATTGACTTGCATGTTCTCTTGATTTCTCTTTGTTTAACCTCACATTAATATCTTTGAATTCTTTTTAATTTTATCTTTGTAACATTGTTAAATATTCTTCCAGGTTGGTTCTTTCTTGATGGGGTGGTTCGGTGTTGTTTTCAAAGGAGACATATCTCAGGTATCTGATATTTTGGCAATTGGATTGACTACTGGCTATTTGGGAAGCCTCACAACTTTCAGTGGATGGAATCAGAAAATGCTTGATCTCAGTGTAAATGGCCACTGGGTACAAGCTGTGCTTGGCTTTCTCGTAGGTCATGTGCTATTATTACTGGCAAAGTGTTTTGGTTTCCCTACCCAAAACTAATGAGAAGGAAAAGGCTTCTCTTTTCTCAAGTAGTCTAGGAAAATTGAACTCTTTTTCTTTTCTTGCAGGCTTGTTCCTTGCAGCTTATTCTATCATTTTTGGGATTGAGACAGCGAAAGGTTTCAGGTGGATACTCAGAAGGCTTTATTCAAGCAAAAAAGAAGTCCCTAGCACTTGTAGAAGTTGGACACTGAACAGCTACAGGCGTCAGTTGGCAGCAATGTTGGTGCTATTGCTAGTTTTAGTTGTATTATTGAGTGTGAGTGGAGCACTACTCAAGGAGGAATTTGGTAGCGGTAGCAGTGGAGCTCAGCTATGGCTGGCTTGCTTAGTAGGAAGCCTAGGAGTGTGGATGAGGTGGTTTTTAGCTCGACTTAATGGACGTGGATTAGGGAAGTCTGGGATTCTTCGATGGCTTCCATTTGGGACTTTGATTGCTAATGTTTCCGCAGCTTGCATAATGGCAGCACTGTCAACGTTGGTAAAGTCGGTAAGATTTTGTTGAATGGTTGCTATCCATAGTCCATACTTTTTTTATTTATTTATTTATTTACAGTCTGCGAAACCTCATTCATTTAAATCAAGAAATTTTCTTATACTGGCTCAAAATTCAGCCCTTTATCTGCCAATTTAGTTATGCAGCTATGCTTTCCTCCTGATTATAAGTTGTGATGAGGTAAGAGTGATATGTTGCAGGTAAACAGCAAGAATTTCGACACTGTTGCATCGGGGATACAGTTAGGATTTCTTGGTTGTCTGAGTACAGTTTCTACATTCATTGCGGAGTTCAATGCGATGAGAGAGAGCAAGTACCCTTGGAGGGCTTATGGATATGCCTTAATTACCACAGCGGTTTCATTTGGTTTGGGGATTCTGATATACAATGTGCCTGTTTGGACCAAAAATTTTACATAGAATCTGAGTCTTGGATTGGATATGTCAAAGTTGATGCAAAGATGCTTCAAATACAAAACGATCCTGTCATGCCACGACTAGCTTTCGCTGATGTATGTACATTATTAAACCTTACTCAAATTTTTCTGTGTATACATCAGATTTCTTTTACAGCTTTGGCGAATACAAAGGTCAACAAGAATGACTTCTTGTCTATTTTCATCTTAGCACAATAAGGGACAGCAAGATGAAAGAAGAGTACAAGATAGACGACTCCTCTGAAGCTGTAGCAAGCATTTATAGGATGACATCTTTGCTAACCTATAGGAGTACTCTGAATCCATGTAATGTAAAATAGAAATACAAGGAACAATATTTCTCTTTTTTTTTTTTCATACGAGTGCAATGCTTAGAGAAAAATCAGAATATGTACTAAATAAAGCAACTAAACTATGGAGTCCGTAACTAAGGCCAGGAAAAGGATATGAAATTCTTTGCTGCTTGAGTCGCTAGCCTTTTTGCCTCACCTACCAAGGTGTGTGATGCTTTGAAGAATGTCACTTGTTTAAAATGCTGATGTAGGTTGTCAATATCATATACCAAAGCCTGCTTTTTCCAGTGTGTGCGTGTTCTTCCTCGAATTGGATTTATCCATTTCTTGTTCCCAATCCTATACTGAATCTTCTCTGCTCCCCAGTCTTTTAGTCTCTGGTAGATAATTCTTACCGTTTTCAGTCTTGCTAGGCTTGCTTGTTCCTCCTTAATACTTTTAGAGATTTGAAAGCTGTTCCCATTCTTGTCCATAGCCACCATTCCAACTCCAAACCAGTCAGCCTCTTGTCTTTTTTCTATTTCCATAAACACCATCCATTCTTGATCCATTAGCCTTGGCACTCCTTGCCCTATCTGGATATTATTTTGGTCCCTGTTTGGTTTAGAAGTTTGTTTGGGAACACTTGCCTCCTCTGAAATTTGAGCCATTTGGATCCATGTGCTCGTGTGTTTTATCCTTTGTCTGACTGCAATCGGGTTAGGCTTCATCCCCTGGAAAATAGTTTCATTCCTTTGAACCCATATATACCATAAGGTACCAATTCCTGGGTAAACCATTGCATCTGATCAGTTTGTGAGTCTTTTAGCTTAAGCCAGGTGGCTATCCAATCGGCTAGATTGACATCAACAAAAGAGTCAACTCTTAAAGTCAGGCTAGACGCCAACCATACTGCTCTTGAAAATTGACAGTGCCAAAAAGATGATTTAGATTCTCCTCTTGTTGATTGCATAACACACACACATCGTATCCTTCTTGCTAATCCACTTTGGTTGGGAGACATCCATTACAAATTTTCCAGAGGAATATGACATATTTTGTTGGCAATTTCAATCGCCATAACATTCTCCACTTTTCCTCTTCTTGGTGGTTAACTTCATTTCCATTCTCTTGTTCCTTAATCATGTTGTAGGCCGATTTAACTGTAAAAATTCCATTTGACTCCCTTCCCCAGACAATTTTATCTTTTCCTCCTTGAGTTGATATTTCATTTTCTCTTAATTTTGTAGCTTCCTCTGGTTGTAGTACCACATTGGTGAGCATGGTATCCCATTGTTTTTCTCTTGTACAAATCAATCTGTCCGCAGTGAGTCCTTGAACTTGTCCTCTACTACATTCATAATCTTTCAATAAACTTCCATTTCTAATTATCATTCTGTCTCCCCTTGCGATCTGAATATCCATACCTTGTAGACAGACATCTCTACCAATGAATATCCATACTTCCATTTCTATTCATGCTTTTCGCAGTCCTGATACCTAAGCCTCCTTGGAGTTTTGGCTTGGTTAATGAATTCCATCCCTTCATGTGCATTTTCCTTTCATTCTCTTCATGCCCCCACCAGAAATTCCTCGCCCTCCTATCTATTTTGTCACAGACATTGGTAGGTGCTTTAAAATAGGCCATCTTGTAGATAGGCATGCTATTCAATGCAGCTTTTATCAACACTAGTCTTCCTGCTTGTGACAGTGATTTTGCCTTCCAACCTTCTAGCTTGGTGTCCATAGTATCCAAAAGAGGTTGAAAGAAAGCATTCCTCTTCCTAAGCAAATTTAGATCATTACCTAGATACTTACCTGCATTCTGAGTGAGAGTTACACCCAATATCCCTTTGAACCACCTTTTGAATCTTTGTGGGCAATTTGGGCTAACTAAAAGTTCTGACTTATTGTAGTTAATTTTCTGTTCTGAAAAAGAACAAAAGTCTCTAATGGTATTCCTAACAGTATATTTGCTTTAAAGAAGAGGTAGCTATCATCAGCAAACATCAAATGGGTTTTGGGGGGGGGGGGGGGGGCTTCCTCTACTTATTTTCACTCCTTGGGATTTCTTCTAAATTCTGAGCTCTAAGCAGTTTGAGTGCGGATATTTTGGCACAAAATAAACAAGTAAGGTGAGAGAGGATCACCTTGTCTCAAGCCCCTTTTTGGTTTGAAAGCAGTTGTTGGTGCTCCATTGACAAGAATCTGGCACGAAACCGTGGTGATGCATTCCTGGATAACTTGGATCCAATGATCATTGAAGTCCATGACCTTCAAGACAGTTTTTAAAAAGGACCAGCTTATTCTATCATAAGCTTTGTTCATGTCTAACTTCAAAGCTCCAAGAATACCTTTCCCTGTTTTCCTTCTCTTTATTGTGTCAATAATCTCAGCAGCTATAATAACATTGTCAGTAATAAGCCTACCTTTGATGAATGCCGATTGGTAAGGACTAATAAGCTCTCCTAACACTTCTTTAAGCCTATTCACCAAGGTTCTCGACATGATTTTATAGACCACATTGCAGAGACTTATAGGTCTATAGTCATTAACTCTCGCTGGGTCTTTTTTCTTTGGTATAAGGGCAATAAGAGTTTTATTAAGTTCCTTTAGAATGTGACCTCTATTCAAAAAATCCAAAGCTGTTTTTGAAGTAAGCTCACCCACCACATCCCAATATGTTTGATAGAAAACTGCAGGCTTCCCGTCTATCCCTAGCGCTTTAGTTGGACCCAGTTGGAAAGCAATTGTCCTAATTACCTCTGCTGTAAAGGGTTTATTAAGCATATCCGCCTGACTAGGTTTTAAGCGTGAGATATCAATATCCTGTAGATAACTTAGTATTTGATCCTCGCATAAAGATTCCTCTTCTCCATAACATTGTTTGAAAGCTTGTAAGAATGCTTCCTCAATTTCCTTTGGGTCCTCAGTTACTATCCCATTTAATTTTTCAACTTGTGTTATTCTATTCCTGATTCTCCTTCTTTTAGTGATAGTATGGTAAAACTTGGTGTTTCTCTCACCATGGAGAATCCAGTTTACTCTTGATTTTTGCTTCCAATGCATCTGTTCCTGCTCAAGTAATAAGGGATATTCTTTCCTCGTTTCTCTTTCTTTTCTTCTCTTTTCTACCGAAAAAATATTCTGTTATAACTCTTCAAGTTCCTTTTCCAAATTTAATCTCCTTGTATGTAGCTGTCCAAAACATTCTTTGTTCCATTTCCTTAGAGCACTACTAGTAGCTTTGATCTTCTGAGTTAACTGATAGGCTGATGAACCCTGTGATTCTTGCATTCAGTTGCTTCTGATTACCTCCTTACACCCCGGATGTGTAGTCCACATCCATTCGAATCGATATGGTCTTCTTCTGAAGGGCTGGTTCTTTTGAAGGTGCAGAATCATTGGTCCATGATCAGAGGTTGTTATCGGAAGATTGGTCAGCACAGCTTCGGAAAAGTTATTGAACCAATTCTGATTTGCAAATGCTCTATCCAACCATTCCCATGTGGTAAATCGCTCTTCTCTATTGTTTGTCCAAGTAAAGTGTTATCCTTTAGTAGGTACTTCACTTAAGGTACAGTGGTTTAGACAATCCCTTAGGGCTTCTGCGCCATGGGTAGCGGTAGATGTTGAGGAAAGTTTATTCGACGCATCCAACACTTGATTGAAGTCTCCTAATATGATCCAGTTGGCATATGAAGGCATTTCATTATTTAGCCTTATAACCTGATCCCGAACTTTCTGTCTCTTTTGAGGATCAGGATGCCCACATATGCAGGTTAGCCAAAAGCTGCCTAAATAACAAGTGACATACAGCGAAATAAGATTTTTATTCAACAGATGAGTATGAACATTGATAGACTCATCCCATAGCACTAAAAGACCACCACTAAGGCCCTTACTATCCAACCCATTGCAAAAAGGAAAATTCCAGCTATTAACTAACTTCCTAGCTTTTTCTACTGACATTTTTGTTTCTATAAGAAAGCATAAGTTGGGCTTATATTTCGTTACAAAATCCTTTCCTTCTTTCACTGTTAGGGGTTGCCCAATGCCCCTACCATTCCAACTTATTATCGTCATGGCTCTTCTGGAGGCTGGTTAGGGTCAGCCTGCCTCACACCCTCAGACATTGCAGCTTGTGGTTGAACTTCGGTGTCTTGATTTCCATTGACATCCAGTTGCTGAAGTCTCCTTTTTAACTGTCTTTTACTAGAGGAATCCGTATCTTCCTCTTCTTCTGATGAGTCTATCCTCCTTTTCTGACCCGAACTGTTGGAGTCTTCTGAGTTCTCATTTGGGTTCTCCTGGATTGGAGAAAGCCCTGCATTGAGGAAGCTATCACCTAGCTTTTCATCCTCCCTCCTCTGTGTCTCAATATCTGCTTGAGAATTTCCTCATTCTTCTGTTATATTCCCCAATTCTATCTGTTGACCAGTATCCACTGAATCACCCACTTCACAGTTGAAAGAATACAATCTCACTTTTTCTTGATTTTCGTTGAGTGATCTGTTGACATTCATGTTTAGCCGGAAGGAAAATCCTGAGCCCCCATATTTCTCAATGCACCCATACTACTACTCTCCCCAACCTCCGTTTGGCTTTCCCTGATCAGTCTTCCATTCGTGTACAAGATCCCACCACCTGGCATGTCAATCCATCGAGGTGTATTGTCTATTGGCTGCATAAAAGGATCATTGAAATGTCTTCTTTGGAATTCTTCCATTATGTGCTGGTTTTGTTTCACCATTTCTTCACACATAGTTTGCACTTTGTTGTATTCCTCCTGCATTACCTGCAAAACATTATCCATGCTCACTCGATGCTCCATACCTTGTAGCTAGTTAGACAGGAGTCTTTCTCTTGTTTCTTCCAGCCCCATTATCGGTTCCAGCCCAAAGGATGGTGATTTCGGAAGTGATGGAACAATCTGATTTTCATGGCTGTCAGACTCCCACTCAGAATCCGCCTCATACCCATCATTTACATTAATAGGCACTATCTCATCATCTTCAAGTTCTAGAGGCACAGTTTGGATCTGTTGGTTTCCATCATTTTGTATATGTTGGGCCCCAGCATGAATCTGTTGTTCCATGTCCTCCATCTCCACATTATCATCTCTGGTTTGAATGTTGATATTTTCTTGGGGATTTATTGCAGCATCAGGATCTTCAGGCTGAGGATTCTCATTTGGTGTTCCTCTATATGAGATTCTTGATGTGCCTCTTGATCTTCTGTAAGCAAAAGCTCGAATTCTGTTAGAGTAAAGATTATTCTGTAAATCATAAACTTCCACTGTACCATAGTTTATCCTGGAAGCAGCTGCCTGAGCATTCAGCATTGTTTCGATTTCAGGATTTGTATGCGAGCATATTGGATGTGTATGGCCAATGATGCCGCAGTTGAGACAGTGCTTCCTTATAGTTTCATATTGAAACTCCGCCCACGAAATGACTCCATTAGTCAGTCTGACCATACATCTAGCTACCAGGGGCTTCCATGGATCAATTCTCGTTCTGATCCTCATGAATCGTATATTCCGAGGTCTGCGATTTGCCTAGTCGACCTCCAAGACTTCTCCAGCATGTCTTGCTAGTCGCCTTGCTAGAGAGGGGATCTGGTACTCAAATGGAAGCCCATGAATCTGTAGCCAAATATCTATGGTCTTGAGAGTAGCCTCCCATCTCTGGAAAGTAAAAAGAGCTCCATCAAAGTACCAAGGGTCTTCTTGCAACACTAAATGCCTGTCAAGTACCTCTTCAAGATAGACCAAGTATTTATGGTCATCTTTTCCCATAACAGTGACTTTGCCTCTGAAATTACATCGTCTTTCAAGCGCTTTTTGTACTGAGGCTGTTGTGAATCGTTTGAAATCGAGCAGGAAAGCTATCAGGCACTCGGCGCCTTCAGTACTTGCTGCATTTATTCTTCTGGATCCACTTCTTCCAGTTGTCCTCTTCTTCCTCTCATTCTTGGGGAAGGCGGATGATACTGCCTCCCAAAAGCAACATTGTTGGTGTTGTCATCACTCTCTTCCGAGTCAGTACTGCTATCAGTCCAACTACACTCCCTGGGAAAGGGAATGCGATTCATTTTCCTCTGTCTCTTTTGTCGAAATAAGGGTTTTATCAGTATTGGTGAAATGTCTAAATGTTCTGTAAGATAGGAGGAATGGTTAGAGCTCCTAATATAGGGATTAAAACGTCGATTAGGTTTCTTCAATCTGGACGTTGTCTCAATCTTCATCGTTAATCTTGAATGATTATCCTAGAGCTAGTTTCGGGATGCTCTTGTTGTAGGTGCAGAGTCCTCTGCGATTCCGATGCAAGTAAATGTTAATTACTGGTCTTGAAAACATCACTGCAGAAGTAGGTTAAGGTGACGATTGTTTTCGCACAACGCATGCAACTCCACTTGAAAACTATTTAATAGAATCCTACTACGTGTCGTTAAGAGGTAGCTTCGCCGTAATCTCGTGTTTCAAAAAAAGACAGAAAGGATAAGAACAAAGATTTGAAGTAGAAAGGAATTACGGAAAGGGTAGTAGAGAGAGAAAACAGAAAAAAAAAAACTAGAATCCCTAATACTCTCAAATAGACTGACGATATGAGAACAAAAAGAGAGCGCTGAAATCAGCAAAGTGAGAAAAGAAGAAAGATCGCACGAAAAGGCCAATTGATTGGCTAAAAGTTTTTGGGAAAGGAAAGGAATCGAAAGGGGATGAGAAGAGACAAAACGGAAATTTGTTTTTTCTTTTTCCTTTTTAAGAAAATCTAAGGCCTAGAGAGAGTTTAGGAGCAATACTGATCAAATCAAATCTATTAGACTTAGTCGAGAAGAAAGAAAGGATTGGGTAGAAGATAAGGATTAAGGTGGATAGGTGTTAGGATTTGATTGAAACAGGAATTGGGAAATTAGGGTTTTCGAAGCAACAGCTCCTTAGAGGAGTAAGGCTCTCAGTCAAAGTGAGAGAAGAAAAGTATGTGTGCATACTTTCTCCTATATCTGAAGCTTCACACTGATTTTTTAGTTTTGAAAATTAACAATATTTCTCTCTATTCGAGGCAAAACTAAAACAATAGGCCTTGAGTTGACCATAAAAAAAGAATATGTATATCTAATATTTTAAAAGTACAAATAGAAAAAAAAAATTCAAAACCCTCGTTGCCGACAATCTCACTCCATTTATCTCTGTAAATTTTTTTCACCATGATTTCGTTTTATAATTTTACCATGCCACGGCATAAGCTACTGTTGAGTCACGAAGTAAGTGCAAAGATAGTATATATCAATTTATTTGCCATAGTTTCCCTAAAAATTAAAGACATTAATCCGAGATGGATGTGCCATTGTGCCTACTCACTACCCACTGTAAACTATTCCTTTTTTTGGGCCAAGAAAGATTTTAGGAGAGGTAGTTATTAGAGGGAAAGAAGAGATAAAGATTGATTTCAAATCGTACAGCAGGAAGAGGAATTTTATCTCATCTGTATACCACTATACCTTATACTTAAGTGATACTTAAGTGTATCTGATATACTTGTAACCTCATCATTATCTTATATGTAATTTTTGTATATATAAATACAGTGAATGCAATTCAAAGTCAAACACTCAATCTTATACTCTTTCTGTTATGGTATCAAGAGCACGCTCTTTCATCATGTCTTCACAATGAAAGTGACTTAATCTACCACCTTAAACTCGACTCTTCCCAACAACCTCTCTCCACTATAAATCTTGTTGCAGATCCCCCCCCCCCCCCCCCCATAAAACTTACTCCTATCAATTTTCAAATATGGAGAACTCCTATCAATTTACTCTATGACCTCCTTGGTATTATTCTTTCTACTATGTTGCTAGTAGTAAGTGCTGGTAAATTGCATCTTCACAAAATTGGTGAAAGTGAATGTTACCTACCTTGTAGTCTACTCCCAATTTCAATTTCTTACATTTCATATATAATCAAAATTCCATTATATAGAATTAAGTTACACGTCAACTAAATCTCTTTGCTCATTGAACTTTACTTAAGTATAAGTAATATTGTCTTTATTCAATACTAGTTTTTTGGCCCGCGCTTCATTGTGGGGTCGAAAATTTTATGAAGGGATCTTTGTGAATCTTTGTTAATCGAACATCTGGATAAAAAAAATAATATGAAATTAAATAAATTGTCAATCAAAATCACAAAATTTCAAAAGTTTTTGTAGAATTGAAATATGAAAATGAGTTTTTGAGTCTTTCATGAAAGTTGTAGATAATAAAATTACCTTTTAATAGACACCTGAATTTAAAGGTGTCAAACGGGCGGGTTCGACGGGTTCGGGTCATCTGGGTCCGAGTCAAATGGGTCAGGCAGTTTTCTCGGGTCATCTGGGTTCGGGTTATTCGGTTCTCGGGTCACACGGGTTTCGGGTCATTCGGGCCTCGGGTCATACGGGTTCCGGGTCATTCGGGTCTCGGGTCTCGGGTTGGACGGGTTCGGGTTTTTGCCTCGGGTCATTCGGGTTCGGGTCAATTGGGTCAGCATTGAATTTTTTAATTTTCAATACTCAACTTTTTTAAATATATTTATTATTCGATTTATTTTATAAATAAGTAGAAACATTAGATAATCTATTATCAACGAAGTTTAGCAGACTGCTTATGCGAGGTTAAAGGATAGAATACTTGATATGTGCCTTCTTAAATATTAATTTTGAATATTAAATACATAATCGATTATCAGGTGAGGTAGGTTTTAAATATTAAATACATAATTAATTATCAGGTGGTATATGTGTCAACATTTTAAGCTGTTTGTGGAGTATAAAAAGTAAAAACACTATTGACAGTGTATAATTATAAATAAAATATTAGTTATATAATATCTAAATTTATATTTTTTTCATTACTTCAATTATTCTTATAAATTAATGGCTAAAATCTCAATTAGGGCCCTAAACTTTGCCAAAAGGGTCAAATAAGTGCCCAAACTATGAAAAGGTCAAATTAGTGCCTGAACTTTTCGATTTGGGTCAATTCAGTCCAAAATATTTTGGATTATTTACATTTAACAGACTTATAATC
>AWWV01013215.1:0-48203 GCA_001974805.1 Corchorus capsularis | reverse complement strand
AAAGTTCAGGCACTAATTTGACCTTTTCATAATTTGGGCACTTATTTGACCCTTTTGACAAAGTTCAGGACCCTAATTGAGATTTTAGCCTAAATTAATTAATAATATAACTATCCATGAACAATTAAAATAGAATTACAACCCTTACCAGCTAGATTATTAGTACGGTCGTAGTATCCAATAAATAAAATCACCAAGAAATTACTAAGTAAGTATTACTATTTATTCATTATTTAAAAAATAAATTACTAATTATAAATTTATCATAAATTATTCATATAACTGATTTAATTTTAGTTGTTGTTCATATAATTATCGTTCATATAATGAATTTTAGCAAATTTAATCATATAATTAGTAAAATTATAACAATAATATAAATTGTATTGAATAAATGATGATTTAGAATAAGTAAAATTATAAATTTTATTGAATAAAAGATAATTTTAGTTTATAATATTCTCGGGTCATTCGGGTTAACTTCTCGGGTTATTCGGGTTTCGGGTAATACGGGTCTCGGGTCACTCGGGTTACGGGTCATTCGGGTTTCGGGTCATTCGGGTCTCGGGTCGGGCGGGTTCAGGTTGTTTACTTTTTCTGGTCAAATCGGGTTGGGCGGATTCAGGTTCGGGTTTGGTTCAGCTTTTGTCAGTTCTACCTGAATTACCTTAATTGGACAAATAAAACAAAGAAAATAGTAAAAAAAATGAAGCGTTAAATTGAATAAGATAGAATTTGTAAATGACTAAGTAGCATAAAATAGAAAAGTATGAGGGTCATTTGATAAGTAATTCAAATAAGAAAATATTTCTTAATGGATATCTTGAAACATAAAAATTCCATTTTCAACCCTTCATGAAACTCGTAGATCAAATTAACTTTCGGATTCTTCATAAAAGTCGTAGATCATACAGTAACCTTTTAACCGACACTTGAATAACTCTAATCGGACATGTTGATCAAAAATCATATGGTATTAAATAGACCAACAATCGAAACGACTCAATTTAGGAAGCACTTTTTTGAATTAAAACATAAAAATTTGCTTTTGAGTCCTTCATGAAAGTTGTAGATTATGAAATTACCTTTTAACTAAAATTTCCCGGCCGCGCTTCGCGTGCGGCTGTTTTATTTTATAAATTCTTTTAAGAAAATTCAGTTAATAAATTTTATTTTATAAATTCTTTTAAGAAAAATTCAGTTAAGAAATGAAATTTTGTTGTGAAATGATAAAAAATAAAAGCAAGGGAGTAATTGAAGCATGGAAAAGACGAGAATAGAGAGACAATAGAATATGGAGAAGAAGAAAATATGAAGAAAATAAGAAATTGTTCTCATTCATCTTATCACATAACAAAGTAAGTGCCCTATTTATAGGCAAATAGATACATCACCATAAATATAAGGGGATGAACTTAGTACATAAGTATATGTGTATAGATGAACCAAGTCATCAATCTTATCCATACTTTAATTAGATTCATGGACATCCACAACATACATGTATATTCATAACAAATTTATAATTAAATTTATAATTATTTGATAATTTATTTTATATAGGAAAGGGGATGAATGTCTTTTAATTTTTCCAAACTAAATAAATAAAAATATAATAAATAAAACATTAGAAAATTAACTATTGACACTTGTCAAAGAAACTGAATGCCAAGTGGCACTTAATGAGGGTCTTGTACATAAAATTAATAGTAGGTTTAATAGATACATGAATCAACTTAATCGGACAAATAGAACAAAGAATAAAAAAATAAATATTAAACTAGATTAAGATAGAATTTGTAAAGGACTAAGTAGTATAAAGTAGAAAAATATGAGGGTCATTTGATAAATAATCCAAATAAGAAAATGTTTGTTAATTGAGATCTTGAAGCATAAAAATTCTCTTTTGAACCCTTCATGAAACTCGTAGATCAAATTTAGCTTTCGGGTCCTTCATGAAAGTCGTAAATCATGCAATAACCTTTTAACTTACACTTCAATAACTTCAATCGGACATATGGACAAAGAATTGTACGATATTAAATTGATCAGTAATCAAAACCACAAAATTTCGGAAGCATTTTTTAGAATCAAAACATTAAATTTGGCTTTTGAGTTCTTTATGAAAATTGTAGATCATGAAATTACCTTTTAATAGACACTTGAATCACTTAAATCGGACAAATAGAAAAAAACCACAAAAATAAAAGTCAGCGCATTAAATCGTCCAACCTATAATTGTAAATGACTAAATAGCATAAAGCATAAAAGTATGAGGATCATTAGATAAATAATTCAAAAAAATATTAGTTTATGAAGAATGGGATCCACAAATAGTAATTTTTTCACAAAGTTCCCGAAATACCCTCAATCATCAATCCAAATAACGAAGTAATTTTTTCACAAAGTTCCCGAAATACCCTCAATCATCAATCCAAACAACGAAAAAACGAACATGAAAGTAGCAAAATACCCCTCCTCATTTGTTCTTGAAGTCATGAGAAGTTAAGGTTGGATTGGTTTTTAGGTAATTTCATTTTCTCATATTATTGTTCCTTATAATAAGTACCTTTTTCAAAAGGACTAATGTCTAAATTGGGCCTAAACCTTTTCAAATTTGCTTAATTTGAGCCTATAAACCTTTAAACAGAACCAAATTGCATGTTAGCAAATTGCACTAAATTGGGTCTATTTTGGACGGAAATTTGGAATTGTACTAACGGTACGTTTCACTGCTACAATCCCGTCCAAAATTGGCCCAATTTGGTGCAATTTGCTAACGTTTAGACTCAATTTGGTTCTGTTTAAAGGTTTAAACTCAAATTGAGCAAGTTTGGAAAGGTTTAGGCCCAATTTAGTCCTTTTTCAAAAACCTTACATGCACGTCACCCTTTGTGTGTTTGGTATGGGGTGATCATTCAAAAATTCAATTCACAGTTCAGTGATTTATCAATTTGTGATATTCAGTGATTTAAATTTAAATTTGATAAGATCACTGCTTAAGAGGGTGATTAGATTCACATACTTTTGGGATCGACGTGATCCCTAAAGATTTGTCTTATATATTTACGATCTTAAATGTAAGAAAGATATAGTTACAATTAGACCTGCTCAAGGGCCGGGCTACCCGCCCAAACCTGAAGGCCCGCCCAGAAAATGGGAGGGCTTGGCATAAATTTTGGGCCCGAAAAACGGGTCTTGGACAAAGAAATAGGGTCCGATCAACAAATGGGCTGGACCTTGGTTTTGGTGTTTTAGACCCGAGCCCAGCCCAGTCCGTATTATATATAAATAATATAATATAATCAAATAATTATATTTATACATAATAAAATTGAATATTATAAGTATATATTATTTAGAACTTGTAAACTTTATTAAAATTTATTCTTTTATCACAATTTATTTTGATTTAATTTGTTATTAGATTATATATTAATTTTAATGTTTAAATTTTATTTTTATTCAACAATTTAATTATTATTTAATTTTAAAAAATAAATATCGGCGGGGTTGTGCGGGTCTTGGACATATGTTTAAAAATATGGTCGGGGCTTGGACAAAAATTGAGGCCCGTTCTTCGGGCCGGGCCGGGCTTGAGCAAGCATATACTGTATAAATATCAAGCAAAAATCCGACCTGACCTGACCCATGAGCATCTCTCTAGCTAGTTACAATACAGTTAATTTGTTAGTTTTATATTAATTATATTATTTTTTGTTATTTATATCAGATAATCACCGTAATCTTCATGTTACACCATCAATTAGATCACCTTTGGTGATGAATGATGATCACCATGGTGAACTTGAAAAAGGTCCCAAATGCACACAATTTTTTTTTTTCATAAATGAGAAAAATGTGTTAATTTGAGAATTTATTTTAAATCAGCCATGAATCAAAAGTAAAATCAAAGATTGCAAATAGAGGTGGTAATTGGGCGGGTCGGATCGGTTTCGGGTTAGGTTAGTTTGGATTCGGGTCTCAGTTCATTAGGGTTCATTCGGATTCAGGTTCAGTCGAATTCGATTTTAGTTAGATTCGGTTATTTCCAATTTCGAACTAGGATCAGGTTCAACTTTTTTAAAAAAATAAAAAATAAATATTCACTAATTTTCTATTTTATGAGTTAAAAATATTTCAAATTCATGTTAGTTTTGGATTCGAGTTCGGGTTGGATTTGAGCTTGGGTTGTCTCATGTTCGGATAAAAACTCAATTAAAATAACAAACCGACTCAAACAAACTAAATTGACTCATTAAAAATCCAATCTGAACCTCCGCTCCTCTATAGTACTGTAATAGTGAAGAGGAAGAGGAAACGGAAACACCTACTGAATGATTTGATTTTTAGAATATGTATTGTCCTATGCATTTATGAAGTGTTTATATATAGCTACAGCCAAAAAAGAACCTCCCCTCCTCTAGCTCTGTAATAGTGAAGAGGAAGAGGAAACGGAAACACCTATTGAATGATTTGATTTTTCTTTTATCGCCAAAAAAAAAAAATAAAAGAAGAATGATTTGATTTTTAGAATATGTATTGTCCTAAGTGTTTATATATAGCTACAGATATCAAACGCTTCATGTATTTTCTTCGATTATTAATAACTATATATAAAAGCAATCCCCACCTTTTACTATTCAAAACACTATTCATTCAGTCACTATTCATTTACTATTCATAACACTATTCATTTACTCACAAAAATACTATTCATAACACTATTCGTTTATTATTCATAACACTATTTATTCACTTACAAAATACTATTCATGACACTATTCATTTACTATTCATAACACTATTCATTTACTCACAAAAATACTATTCAAAACACTATTCATAACACTATTTATTTACTCACCAAATATTATTCATAACACTATTCATAACACTATTCATTCACTCACAAAATACTATTCATAACAACTATTCATTTTATCCAATTGGGTGAGGACAGCTATCCTTTTTTTTTTTAAACTCTTGGGCCTTCTGTTGGGCCGGCTCCTTTTCGTATATATCCTGTTTAGTCCAGCAAATGGTTGGATGGCACGCTAGCATTTTTTCTTTGGGCTGCTATTATTTTCACGAGGCATAAATGTCACTTTATACTCTTAAGTTTGTATAGATTGTCATTTTGCACCCAATTTTTTTATTTTGACCAAAACACACCATAAAGTTTTATTTTTGTACCACTTTGCACCCTTCATCACAGTAGGACAACCGAATCGATCACGGTATCCGACGTGACATGCCACGTGGATAAAAAAATAGCACATGGCAGGCCACGTGGATCAAAAAAGTGACATGTGGCACGCCACGTGTGCCAAAAAGTGGCACGTCACATGTACCAAAAAGTGATACGTGGCACGCCACGTGTACCAAAAAGTGACATGTGGCATGCCACGTTCACAAAAGGATATGTGCCACATGTCATTTTTTGTCTACATGGCATGTCACGTCAGACGTCGTGACCGATTCATTTGTCCTACCGTGACAGAGGGTACAAAGTGTCACAAAAATAAAACTTTAGGGTGCGTTTTGGTCAAAATAAAAAATTTGGATGCAAAATGACAGTCCGTACAAACTTAAAGGTGCAAAGTGACATTTATGCCATTTTCACGAGCGCAGCCAGTTTTTCCTTCTTTTTGTTCTTTATTCCTTAAAAAAAAAAAAAAACCGCGCCGGTTGGCGCGGGCACAACTCTAGTTATTACATAAAATAAAACATAGCATAATCAAGTTACATTACACCCTTTATTTCCTAGCAAGCAGAAGGACACATGATAAATACTACAGGTTTACTTATTACAATTTACAAACATAGAATGAAACTACATCACTAGACAGAATCCTTTCTGACACACATTTTCTTGGTTACTGCAATTGTTTCCCACAAATGCCAGCTTGAAAGCTTAAGTTGCACTAATTTTGGTGAAAATGAAAATGGTTACCTACTTACTACTGGGGGATCTTATTGAGCTCGCAGTAGCAATAATCACTGAACTTTTTGGTTTTGTATTTGGGTGGGTTTCCTTCATTGATGAGCTTTGGGTGAGGCCCAACTTCTAAATCTGCTGGCGGCTCAAAGAAAATTGGCCATGAAATTCTTGCTTTCTCTTTATTTACGGTGCTTCTGTGTAGCACACTCTTGTACTTGCCATTGCTCACAATCTGCCAAAAACACAATTATAATTTGTAGATGGAGATGATTTTCAAGATTAATTTCCAAGAATTAATAATGAGTTTTTTTTGGTATATCATCCGATTAAGAGCTTTGAATTAATAATGGGTTTTATTTATTTATTTATCTTTTATATCTTATCGGATATCCAGAGCTTTGAATTAATAATGAGTTGAAAATTAATATACCTCGAGCTGATCACCAACATGAATGATGAGTGCATTTGGGATGTATTTCACATCATACCATTGACCATCCTTAGAAGCTTGGAGTCCCTGAACATCATTTGGGACCAGAATAGTCATGGCGGACATGTCGGTGTGAGCTGGCACGCCGAGCGCCAGGTCCGGCCGAGGGCACGGCGGGTAGTAGTTGATCTTGAGAAGGTAAACCAAGTCATCACCACCCACGGCCTTCTTGACCTCATGCTCTTCTAGCCCTAAGCCTAATGAAAAGAGCCTAAGCAACTTGTTTACCACTCCATGCATGTGCTTTGTATATTCCTCATTTGCCTCTCTGCAGCAATCAAAATTGATCAAGATTCAACATCAAAACAAAAGAAAACGCCCCATGCATATTAATTCATGAAGGAAATTAATTAGATAAATAAATGGGGAATTAATTAATTTTTTCAAACCTGTAAGAAGGTGGGTTTTTAGGCCAAAACTGGTAGTTAATTTCCGAAGGAGGCCATATCTTATGGAAAAGATGATCAACCCAAGCTTTCTTCCCTTCCAATTCCCTTTGAAGCTTCGTGCCATACCCTTCGATACTTTTGGATCCTTCAGGTTTGGCGTAAACTTCTTTTTCTTCTTGTGGCAACTCGAAGAAAAACTTGCCAACCTCTTGAAAATTCCTTATGGACTCCTCAGGAATGCCATGGTTGGTAACCTGAAACATTCCCCAATTGCGGCTGGCGTCGTCGATGGCTTTGAGCACCTTTTGTTCGTCTGGATCCCTGAGATCGATGATGGGAACCTCCAGCACCGTGCCTTGAACCGTCGTGAGCCCTGGCTGCTCCGTCATTGTCCTAATGAACTCTTCCGGGATTGTTCCTTTGGACAAATTACTAGCTATTTCTTGCACTCTCTCCACCTCCATTTTTTTTGGGGTTTTTGGGTTACGAAAGAGATTGCTATAAGAGCCGTACGTTATTTGAAATGAAACAGACATGGGGCGATATTTCCGTCTTTGGTTATTTATATAGGAGTTTCAGTGTGAATTGAATTAGGGTGAATTATAGCTAAGTATATTATTAGGGGATAGAAATACACTCCCTATTTTCTGTCTCCCCTTGTCCCCCATCCACCAAATCCATTATTAGGTCACTTTTTCTTAGAATTACGGGCTTTAATTTAATTTGCTTTTTGCTTCTTACTGCAACTAAATTGGTAAATATCTAGAGTAATTAAATGTGATCGATTTATAATTTTCATGTTAACTAGTTCCACAGTCCGCGCTTCGCTTGCGGATGGTTGATAAATTTTCTGTCTCCCCTTGTCCCCCATCCACCAAATCCATTATTAGGTCACTTTTTGTTAGAATCACGGGCTTTAATTTAATTTGCTTCTTACTGCAACTAAATTGGTAAATATCTAGAGTAATTAAATGTGATCGATTTATAATTTTCATGTTAACTAGTTTCACAGTCCGAGTTTCGCTTGCGGATGGTTTACTTGATAAATTTTGTTAAGAAAACTATTTTAAGAAATCGAATTTAGATGTTATTTTAAGAAAATTTGTTTAAGAAAGTAATTATATTTTATTTTTTGAAAAGCAATTACATATGTTTTGTTTTTTTAATGACAGGTAATGTGTATATTAGTTTCCACCATCATTCCTTTCTTTTTCACTTTTTTTCCCTTTTGGTCTTGCGAATTTTGTTCTGAAAACTATTGTCTTTTTATAGTCATTTTGGTGCTTGTATTTTTCTTTAAATCCAATAGTTCATTGCACTTTGTCTTGCTTGGTATGTGTGCTTATTTAATAGGTTCAATTGAATAAACAACACAATTAATAATAACAAGTTATATTAGCCCGTGCTGGCGCTACGGACGTTCTTTATTTTAGAGTGGTGCTTGATTAACTAATTGAATAAGGATATTAATATAATCAATTATATAAGGGCCAAGAACATTTTTTGTTCTAGAGTGGTGCTTGATTGATTAATTGATTGAACTATATAAGGTTGCAGTAAAAATGCAATTTAAATGGATTAGTTTTAATTATGTCTCTAGCATAAATCTTTGTAAGCTAACTTTTTAGACATGCAAAATTAAGAAGGTCAAGAACATGTTTTTATTTGTAAGTAATAGGAAGTGCAAAGAGGTAATAAAATATGTTGTTAATTGGATAATAATACTGACCGGTCGTTGATCAAATCACAAGATAAATCCCCACAAACCAATAACTACTAGCTAGGGCAAGTATGGGTCGAATCCACATGGAAGGTATGATTGAATCAAAGATAAATCTTACAAAAGAAAACCTGAACAAAAAGAGATTTTTATGGATTTTTGAATTATCAAATAAAACTAGAAAACAATTAAAAGAAATCTAAACTAAAGATTTAAAAGAGAGTTCGAGAAAAACAATGCATAAAAGCATACTTCTTCTCCTTTAGGCAAATATTTTGATCAAGTGAATCATGGATCATAGACACTAAACATGAATTTGACTTAAATTGCAATCAATTAAGAATCATAAATTATCCCAAATCGGTATATAGCCTAAAACGTAGACATTAACTTTCATTAGAACAAAGTAATCCTCTTGATATCTTAAACAACTCCATTTGAATAATTGGTATAGGAGAGGAATACTCGACCCTCCAACATGCTAAGAAGAATTAACTTGCTACAAGCTAAATTAATCTCTATTGTTCCTAATCGAGCATCACCCTGTGAAGAATCATAGGACAAGCATTAAGATTTACTTTTCCACATGCATGATAAATCTATACCAAACTTACCTACATCAATTTCCATCTCGGCCTAAAGATTTCAACAAGATTTGATATCCCAATGAATCTAGAACATCTAGTTCAATTGTCACTTGTGACCAACATCAACTTAACTTAAGCCAACTTGTATATAGCATTCATACTATCAAGATAAGCTGCGCACACACATCAATTAAGATATGAACACATAAGATGAAGTATAGAGATAAGAAACATATTCAAACAGAAAAATCAAATTATTAAGAACAAAAGTATCACCAAAGATTCATTGATCAAAAATACCCAAGGAAAAGAAGTATAAAAGGTTTAGCTACTCATGGATTGCAATCCATGAGAGACTTACAAAGCTAAGAGGTGGGCGGCTGCCTCCTCCTCAAAATCGCAAAACCTAGAGAAAAGATGTGTAAGGTGTATTATGATATGTTAGGTTAGGTGTATCTAGGGTTTTAGACTTAAGAGGGTATTTATATAGGGTGGCTTAGGGTTAATTTAGAGCTAAACAAACCCTAAGGACGTGCTGGGCTGCTCTCCAAGTCTTCAAGCTAATCCAAATAAGATTTTGGACTTAATTTGATGAATCCCACAAGAAACGCCCAAGACAGTTTCTGTCTGCTGACTTCAGGGGCATTTTCGTCCATGAAAACGTCCGAACTGGGTTTCGACCAAAACACAAAAGTTGTAGCTCTCGGAGTTAGCTTTCTAACTCCTACTCATACGCCTTAAACGGAACTCTGGATCAAAAGTTATGGCCAAAATACAGAAGGGTCGCCAAATCTGGAAACAATTGGAGAAACTTCAAGGTAAAGTGACACGTGATGGCTGTCTGGCGCACGCGCATGGCTGGCCCCGACTCCCCCTGGGCGCCCATGTCAATGGCTTGTGCGCCAGGGCGTTGCTCTCAGGCCCCAGGTCGACAGTGCCCATGTGTGGCTGGGTGGCTTGCCCGACTGGCGCTGGGCGCCCATGCGGCAAGCTTGGCGCCCCACCTGGTTTGCCTCGCGCCCCATGTTCTCTAGTGCTTCAACGCCTCTTGACATGTCTTCTTGCCTTGAAATTCAACTTTGCTCCTTTGCTTCAAACTCTTGAAAATCAATCTTATGATGATAAAATTGACTCTTCAAGCTCTTCAATCACGATCATATTGGCTCCATTCTTCATCCAAATTGTCCTTGGAAAATATTTGTGTAAATAATAATCCAAAAAGGCTCCAAAAAGATACAAAATTGGTGATTTTGCACTTTTCTTCACTTTAGCACCTATAAACACAAATATACCAAATATAAGGCATAATCAAGCATAAAATACCCAAAAAGCATAGGAAAATGACCATAAAAAGATGCATAATTTTGGTCTGATCAAATACTCACATTGAACAAAGGGTGATTTTAATTCAGAAGGGGGAAAATATTGAACGGTCCATGTTGAAGGGATGGAGACGGAGAAGAAAGAGGAAAGAGATATGAAAGTGAAAATAGAGGGGAGTGATGGAAAGGTTTGATCAGCACCGAGGAGTTGAAAGGAAGCAACAACTAAGTTGGTGAGAGGAAAAAAGAAAACATCGAGATAAACATTAATTAAAAGTAATTAATGGTTTAGGGTTTTGAAGCAATTAATTAAAAGTCTTAAACATTAATTAAAAACAATTAAGGAAGGGAAATATGTAATTACAAAAAAGGGTAGAAGGAAAAGGAATTGGGAAAACTCATAGAGGGGCTTTTTAGTCATCCGAAAAGTGAGAAAAAACCAAAAATAACCAAAAGGTGGCACCACATTAATCCTCAATTTGACCTTTTAGTAATTTTCATGATAATTAAAAATAATATATAGTATATATAGGTGCTTGTATTTTTCTTTAAATCCAATAGTTCATTGGACTTTGTATTGTTTGGTATGTGTGCTAATTATTTAATAGGTTCAATTGAATAAACAACACAATTAGTAATAATATATATAACAGAATTATTTTATAATAATAATAAAACTCACTATTTAATGAACACAAAGATAATAAACGAAGTTTGAGGAGGCTAACAATTAACACATGTAAAAGAAGTAAGACGTCATGTGGCATTCAATGAGAGATTTGTTCATAAAATTAATAATAGGTATAATTTTAAGAGAAACATGACCACTGCTACTATTTTTCGATCTCGAATTTTCAAGTGGTTGTTTATATGTCTTTTCGCTCAAAAAGTAAAAAACTCGAATCTCCCTAAGAAGCTCGAGTATAATTAATCTACATCCTACATATTCAAGAGTACTTGCGCTGCTCTGTGTGAACTGATTTGTTTATAAATTACTCTTCCGTTCCTTTTTAATTGTGTATTTCCCTTATATCTTTTTAATTGTCCCTCATGTTTCTTTTCCAGGAATACCATTATTGAAACATGAGTTTTATTAAAAGGTCAAACATGCATTTAATGGGAGAGAAGCAATGACTTAAGGGTATTATAGGAAGATTAAGTTAAATTGAAATAAAATTTATGAAACTAACTGAAATTAACTACTTTCCTTAAAGAAATAAATCGGTTAAAATGGACATTTAAAAAGGAACAGAGGGAGTAAAAAGAAAAAATCATATTTTCCCTCTTCTTATCTATATCATCTGTATCTAGTTTGGGAAACTGCAAAGCTATTTCTGAGCAAGTTTGGTATGTATCCTTTTTTTTCTTTCCCTCCGATTAAATTTCCTGCCATTGGCAGTGGATCATGAGTTGTTCTAATGATTATAAGCTTCTGAACTTGGATTGGTGAGGTCATAGCCAAATGAATATATAGATATGTATATTTTGTCAAACAATCTTCTAAACAGTAATTAAATGAACATAGTTTCGTAAACATTTTACTTATATTTCCTTGGCCCAACAATCATCTCTCTTGCATGAGGATAATGCTGACAATTGTAATTTTATGGGTTATAACAGCTTTTAACTCTGTACTAATGACTCATTGATGCTTAATATCAAGTCCAATAGTTTTTCCCTTTTGGTTCAAGTCCAATAAGTTTTTTAATGTTGAAATCATACTTACTATCATTTATCTATTATTTCTACTGTTGAAATCATGTCTTTTCTCCATTTTGGGACAGGTTGGAATCATTTTGCACAGTTTACGATAGTTGTCATTAAAGATCTCAAAATAATTCAACTTTGTTGGCTCAAATGCAGTTTAATAGCTCGAATAGGTATCAATATCATGTAATTTTTTTGGAAGAAAGAGCATGATTAGGGGTGGAAAAGTTTATGATGGATTTATAGTATCTGAGAGACTGAGATGCTAATCATAAGGGTGGCCTTCATCCAGTGCTGTTTGTATGAGTTGTTGTTCGCATAGATGTTGATTTTTCTTCTGCATGCTCATGGCACATCTTTAGGAATACCATTACCAGTTTTTAGAGAATGTAAAAATGAAACCATTGACTGATAATTTTTTCACTCTAGCATTGTATTGTTAATTTTATATAGTTGCCGTATTTCATTTGTACCCTAGATTCCAGGAAAATTTCTTGAGAGATCTACTTTTTCCAATAATTATAACGTATTTGTAACTCATATTAATAATTACTAATTGAATTCATGATACCATGGATTAGTTTCAAATTTTTACGACTTCCTGAGAAATGCATAATATTGTTAACATTATTATTCTCTATAGTTTTGTCATATTACAAATATATGCACTATAGGATTATTTGGTTCAAGACAATTACCTACTATTAGTAAAGGTTTCTAATGTGATTTTACCCAAAAAAAAGTTTTTAATGTGATGCAAGACTGAAAGGCTTTCTAATGCGTATTGTCTCTTTTGATCTTAGGTTCAGAGAGTTGAAAGTGTTTATTACGGTTTTTTTTTTTTTGAAAAGCGAAAGTGTTTACTCAATTGGAGAATATCAAGTTAAGTCCTCTAAGTTTTTTTAATGCTAAATAGTCAATATCAATATTTTAATATTTCAGGGGTTTTTTTAATACTCAATAGTCAATATCAATATTTTAATATTTCAGGGGTTAAATTTAGTATTTGTAAATTAATTTCTCAAACTTGAGAAACCTAAAAAAACACTTGCCCTCAGTGCCCCCACCAGCCCATCATCTATCTGTTCATGACTATAACAAAACGATTGAAATGAAAAGACTCCGCAGCGCTAACGCGGAGTAACCCTCTTGTTGCAATGATTCCAGCAGAGCTTTTTGGCATGTTCAATCACTCTTCTATCAATTCAAGAATAATCAAGGTATATGCTTTAGTGACAAAAAAAAGGCTCTTACTTTATACATTGTATTCATTTGCATGGAATGGTGAGTTTGAAGTTCTCATTGTCAATCCTAAATGTGAGTGTAGTTGCTTTCATTTCGTTGCCATGCCTATAAATGAGTAGAAAGATGAAAACCTGAGATTTCAACCTCACAATCATTGATTTTTTCTCTTTTACAGCATTAGTTATTCATTGTGAGGTGTTGCATTGGCTTTACATTTGAACTAATAGCAGTATTTTTGCTTCTGATAAAGGTGAGAGCTGTTGCATTTTTTTCTTTTAAAACCAAATATATATTGATACATATTATGATACTCTTAAATTTTCTCTCTGGAGCATGGTCATATAACAATTATGAAAAGTTAGAACAGTTTGGAGGTTTATACTCTGCTTATAATTAGCTTTATGTGAAGCTTTTTTTGAAGCTATAAGTTACCAACTAACCATTGATTAATTTCTATTCAGAATAAGGTGGGGAGATAAAGTTGTGGTAGTTGCAAGCAAGTTACCGAAAGCTTTTGTTGTTCCATCTTTCTTGAAATTTGTTTTCTTCTTCTTTTCAAGTAAGCTAATTGATCTGGCCTAACAGAAAAAGTAAGCTAATCGGTACCTTTTCTTAATGTTGGGTGCAGGTAATGTTGAAGGTTGATGTAGAATACCTGGGAATGAAAGGACAGCTTTTGGATGTGAAAGCTGGATATTTCATGGATTTTCTTTTGCCTATGGGAAAGGCCCAGATTGTCACTCCTATTTTTCTCAAGTAATGTTAACCTTAATCTTCGTGCTCTTTTTGTTTTGAATTTGTGTTGCCCTTCTTGCTGTTATAATAGTTGTCATCCAAAGTATAGAAGGAAGTAGGATAGAATTCTTCTTACAAGTGAATTAAACTTCTTTTCAACTATGTATCTTACATATTATTTGGAAAGTAGTTGATGATTTTGTTCTTTTTCCGGGGAAATGAAAATGGAGGATGAGAGAATAGAAGCAGGGAGGCAGCTGGTAAATTTATTGGCATATGTTTTGAACTTTTCATGTCAGCAGATATCATCTGGTCATTTGTTCTTTTGTATAATTTTTGATGTATATTCACACTTGGCCAGTGGACATCTTAGTAATTTCGAAAATTTGCAATGTCAAAGTAGAATCTTCCGTAATTGAAATGCCATGACACTCTTGTCACCATGTCAGTCTTTATGTTTGTCTGAGTGGTGTGGAGTAAGATCAGGCAATGATTCTTCAATAGTGTTGAGAGCTTTGTTATTCTTTATGGAATTGATTGATTAAAAACTATATTCATTAATACCAAGCTGGTATATGTTATTGTTTCCCAATGGTGTTTTATGAATGTTTCTCTGTTTTTTCTTTTTAATAGAGCAGTTTATTTATTCTATTCATGTCTATGCACTGAATTTGTTAGATAATCCTGTTTTAACCCAGGTGAAAGAAGAGGCACAACAACTTGCTTTAATGTTTGAAACTGTTGGAGCTTTCAAGGTGAAGCGGAAAGGTGGAAAAAATAAGCAAGTCTTTGGAAGGTGAGTAGGTTCAACTTTCACAGTAAGCAGTTACTGTCTTAGTTATTTTTTGATCATATACTTATTTTACTTCTTTACTCCTAGCAATTTACCTGTTTGGTTCATTAGAATAGTGAAAAGGGGTATAATGGAATGGAGATCTTTAATCTGATTCATTGGAGTTAATTTGAGATATATGTGAAGTTTTCTTTGGCACGTCAAGTTTAACTTTTTGTGCATTCTAAGTAATTGCTTGGAATGTAGAAATAGGCCTTTGAGGCCTACCTTTTGTTTGTAAACTATGTTGGGGAATTATATATACAGCGTTTAGCAGGAATTGAGGTGATGCCTTGTGTTGTCTCTTACATTCTTCATGTAAGTTCAACATTTCCATGATTGCCCCAAATTTTAAATAGGAACTTCCATACTGCATTTTCATTCATTCATATAATAATAGTATTATTATCATTTTATCTGTCAAATGAGATTAGGTACATGTACATAGTTTTGACCTCTGTCAAGCAATAATTAATTTGTGTTGCAGTCATTGTATGTTAAATGTAAGCTTTTTAATTAGTAATAAGAAAACCTGGAAGTGAAACCAGATTTGTTGCATGTTACTTAGACGGAGAATAGAGGATTATTCCATTTCCATTTAAGATCTAAGAGAATTTATTAGTCCATTTACTATTCTTACTTGAGATGTTGAGAGAGCGTACTTAACGAAAGGCGGACTTTTGTTAGGAGAGATGCAAATAGAAAAAGGGCCAAGAGATCCATATGCTCATGAATCATTATAAATTGCAGTTTGCAATCCAGGTGCTGAGCTATTATTATTTCTTGATTATATTAAGTTTCTTTGATTGTATGAATAAGATCATATATGTCCACTGTTGGTTAAAATAGTTATTCTAGACTGTTATCACTTATAGTTCCATCGTTAAAATTGCAGGCATGGAGAATGGAAAGTCATCCATTATGACACAAATCGAACCTAAGAAATTTGAGCCATATTAAGTTTTAGTTACTTCAACGCTATGGAGGATGGAGGACTTACAAAAGGAACAAAAATGAAAATGTTAAACTTCATGTGAAATGTTTTTACAATTTGTTTGGCTATTAAGTTTTTTTTTTTTTGGATAAATATGGCCTTTTAAGTTACAGTTTTGCAACGTTATTATCCATATTACATTTTTACGGCTTGGCAAGAGTGTTGTTCGAATATCTATATATTCATATCGAACTGTTCCCTCTTTCATAACCCCAACCCCGGTGCGAAGCGCGGGTCCTGTGACTAGTAGTGTATAATAATTGTAGTCTATTGAAATGTAGGCGGACGCATGAAAAATGTCTATTGATTTATTGTGTATAATAATTTAGTTGTAGTTGAAATGTATGTCCTTTTTTTTTTTTTTGATAATAGAAATGTATGTTTTAAATGTCAAAAGGGCAATTTTGCAGTTATTGCTACTCAATCGGCAGCTCAATTAGGTTATGTTTGCTTAGTGGAGAACATTCTCCATTTTCCATCTTTAAAAATATCAAAGAAACTAGGTAGTGCCATTAACATGTGTGGCATGTGTCAATGCAAACAAGCATATTTTTAGAGAATGGAGATGACAATGAAGTAAAAATCTCAAAATAAAATAAATATGTTCTTCATTTCCCACTCCATTGTCATCTCCATTTTCCAAAAATATATTTGTCTTCATTGACACATGTGTCACTACCTATTTTCTTTGATATTTTTGGAGATGAAAAATGAAGAATGTTCTCCATTACCAAACATAGCCTTAGTTTTTCTAGAAATAACAAAAAGAACGAAAAATGAGGGCAAAGCGTTTAGTTGTGAATATGAAAGAATAAATGCTCCAACCATTATTGTTTTCTTTTCAACCAACCAGTCTCATTCTAATCAACTCTTCAGTGTTTGGATTTGAACTTTGATAATTGAAATTAAGAGTCCAAATCCAATACTCAATTCACATACCAACATCGCTCATGATTAAATTTTTTAATTTTGCTTTTGGTTATTATGTCAAATGTTACCATATTAATGCTTTCTTCCAAAAGGGATTAAGAATAAATAACTCATTTACTCGACTGCCAACCCAGCGATTGATCTGAATAGGTGCAGGATTTTGAAACCAATCAACATGAATATATCTCGGAGGGCTACTTTAGGACCTTCTGAATTTGCTCTTACTTCTCAACTCTGATGCGTCTCTCTAAGACTTCAGACTATACCAACCTTACTATACTAAATTCACCTACTAGAACATTGTTTTTGCACTGACTACGTGATCGCTTAGGATCCTAACACAGTAACCTAGTTTTCAGAAGGCAACAAGAAGAAACACCTGATATTTTCCTCGACACAGTAAAGAACAAAGCTGATTGCCATTTCTATGTCAAAAGCCTGTAATCTAAAGGCTGCTGAGTGCTGACCTAATGATGTAGCTTGGTGGCTTTTGTGTTTGAATTCTAGTTTTTAACTTCACATTATCAAAACTTGTGGCTGACGCACAGTCATCAAAGCATTTTTCCTACATGGGAGCTTGCATTTTTAAATTTCTAACAATTTAAACCAGAACTACATTCTTGACATCCCTAATGGATCCCATCAAAACATAGTTTACGACTTTGCATGCAAAAAATCTAATAAACAATGTTTCTACAGAGAATTCAGTGACCAGTTTTGAAAGACTGCTACCAACTATCGTGTAGCAACATACATTTCTGAAAGATCATAAAGGCAAAAGTTTGACAGTACACGAGCATCATTGGTTCATTGAGATTAAAAGTTATCTATTTCATAGGCAATCTATTGACATTAACATGTAAGATTCTTACACAAACGGAGAGAACTCTAGACATAACAGTATATCCACGACTTATACGCTGCATTTAGCCACAGCAAGAGCCACAAGCAGGCAGGGAACCTGAAATATAGCACCATAGAGAAAAAAATGATCTTTTAGTTGACAGAAAGGGAAAAAGAGAAAGGGGAGCATGCCCTGGTGACAAACACCACATAGTTGGAAGCTTCCAATTCCAACAGAAAGAAATTAAGTAAAAGAAAAGGGCAAAGCGCATACTATGGTCAATTCCTCGGACATTGTCTAGTCCACGTGGTGGTCGACGTGGGCCTCCACCCCCACCATATGGTCCACTTCCAGGCCCTCCAGGACCACCATCCCATTTCTTGCTTGAACCAGAGCCTTTTCTGTAGGCATCAGACTTTTCCATCTGGTGCACATACAACATTCAAGTTTCCAATTTATTGATGCAGATTAGAAAACAAATCCTACATATCGACTAATGGCAAAAGGAAATGAAAATCTTACTGAGAACATGGTTGAGAAAAACACTCCTATGAAATTGATGATCGCCCAGAAGAAATCAGTTAAGGTTCTGAGTCTCCATATTGACCGCTTTGATTTCACAACACCTAAACAGTCACACCAAAACAAATATATTACAATAATATCCAGTGAGGGGAAATCTCCTTGCAGTTTCCAATATGCCAAAGTAACGATGCAAGCTAATAACTTCATCACCAAGGCAATAAATATACCATAGCTTATTCTCAATTAACTAACGCAGCTCACAATGCAAAGCTTTAATACTATAACAAACCATCTCACTATCTAAAAGCCAGCACAAAAACTCGATAAAACTTCATCTGAGAATGCATTAAGAACATAGCGAACCTCTTTGAATCAATAATAGCATTAAGAATCAGGAAAGAACTGTGTTCAAGTACCTAGAAGAGGCAATAAGCAACAGAACGTGTTTTCTTTTTTTGGCATCAAGCAACACAACTTGTTTAGAAGAGAAATTTTTGCAAAATCATAACTTTAGGAAGGGATGACCTGTGCTTGTTCCAATGAAAAGCACGCACAACAACGACGTCATGGCTCATGAGAACATTGTAATTTAGATAAAATACTGATTTTGAGAAACTGATTTTCCATGGAAGGAAAAAGGAAAAGGCTTTTTCAAAGTATTTTCCCCAACCACAATCCAGGAACCTTGCAGCAATGCCTAACTAAGGCCAAGACCAGGCTTTCAGCTGACTAATAGCCAATAAAGACAATAACTCAGTAAAATTCATCTTAAAGAAATCCAACATTCAAGCTACAAAGATTCATATCAAAATTAATCCTCGAATAACAGACTAAAAACTCAATTTTCATCAGAGTCGCAAGAAATTATATTACGAACACGATCCGCAATCGTCTGATCAGTTCTATAAAATATGGAAATTTCATTTCTTTTCTTTTCCTGTAATTAATTCGGATTCGCACAAATCAATTTTCGATACCAATTAGAAACAATGAAACAAGAAAACTTATAATTATATGGAAAACCAGAAATAATGGAAAATAGAGTCGAATAAAATTAAGAGATTACGAAAGAAAAAGAAGTAAAATAGCGAGAAAGAAGAAAGATCCGTACCTCCCTCAACGTAAGCCATGTGAAAATTTCCAGGGTCTTCTCTTCTCCAGAAAGAGGGAAAATTATTTTATAGAAAAACAAAACAAATTACGGGCTACGGTGTTCTTATCGGCGTATTTTTAACGCTTCGCTGACTTTGTTAAGATCGTGAGACGACTTAATTTTGATTGGCTAGTAGAGGTTTGATGTACACGTGTCTTATTTTGATTCGATCTGCTTATGAAAAAAATTGTCCAAGAATAGGATTATAGGAGTAACTAGTTTTCCATGTGCCAAAGCAAAACGAGAAGAAATTGGAAACGATTGGGCTACTAAATGAATATATGGGCTGGCCCATTTTTACCCAAAGGGTGATTGCCTTCAAATTTGAAGCGTTAAGGTAATTCGCTACACCAATGTGAGGTTGGATCAAGTGATAAACTGATTGTTTCAGTTTAAGCAGGTTTGGGGTTCGTGACGCTTCCGTACGCAGTCGTTTCTGAATCTAGATTAGTCAGAGTAAAACTCTAGATATCGAATGAGGAAAAAAAAATAACTCGCTACAATTTAGGAGCTAAATAATCAATTACAAGTTATAAAAAAAAATAACTCGCTGCAATTTAGGAGCTAAATAATCAATTACAAGTTATATTAGCCCGTGCTGGAGTTACGGGCGTTCTTTATTTTAGAGTGGAGCTTGATTAACTGATTGAATAAAGATATTAATATAATCAATTATATAAGGGCCAAGAACATTTTTTGTTCTAGAGTGTTGCTTGATTGATTAATTGATTGAATTGTATAAGGTTGCAGTAAAAATGCAATTTAAATGGATTAGTTTTAATTACTTCTCTGGCATAAATCTTTGTAAGCTAACTTTTTAAACATGCAAAATTAAGAAGGTCAAGAACATGTTTTTATTTGTAAGTAATAGGAAGTGTAAAGAGGTAATAAAATATGTTGTTAATTGGATAATAATACTCACATTGAACAAATGGTGGTTTTAATTCAGAAGGGGAAAAATATTGAACGGTCCATGTTGAAGGGATGGAGACGGAGAAGAAAGAGGACAGAGATATGAAGGTGAAAACAGAGGGGAGTGATGGAAAGGTTTGATTTTTGGCAAACCTGAAGATTGATCAGCACCAACGAGTTGAAAGGAAGCAGCAACTGAGTTGGTGAGAGGAAAAAAGAAAACAGCGAGAGAAACATTAATTAAAAGTAATTAAGGGTTTAGAAGCAATTAATTAAAAGTCTTAAACATTAATTAAAAACAATTAAGTAAGGGAAATGTGTAATTACAAAAAAGGGTAGAAGGAAAAGAAATGAGGGAAACTCATAGAGGGGTTTTTTAGTCATCCGAAAAGTGAGAAAAGACCAAAAATAACCAAAAGGTGGCACCACATTAATCCTCAATTTGGTCTTTTAGTAATTTCCATGGTAGTTAAAAATAATATATAGTATATATATTTGTGACCGTGTGCAATTAAGGATATAATGTTACAAAATAAGCAATTAATAAGAAATATTATCAATTCTGAACAATTAAGGATAAAATTAGATGGGACTCAATGTTTGCACAACACGAAGGAAGAAATTCTTGGCATGTGAGATTTTCCCCCATTACTTGCATGCAAGATTTCTTTAAAATTTGAGCAAGAAATTGTAGAGAGATAGAGTTATAGGCTTCGGTTAGTGAGAGAAAAACTTTATCCAATTTTCGAAGAGGAAGAAAGAAAAAAATGCTTTTAAGCTTAAGTCCTTTTTTGTAAAATATCACTTTGACCCCCACACTTTGCTAGTTTTCTCAATTTGGTCCCAAAGTTTTCATTTTAATTTGATTGCACTCTCACTTTATTTTATTCTTACCCCAAAATTTAATTTATAGCACCACAATTTTTTTATGGTATTACAGAGTTCTTCCCTGGAACTAGAAATTCAAGGTTGAATTTTAGTTGGAATTATGAATGAATGCTTTAGAATATATTTCTTGTTTTGTAATGAAATGCTTATCAATCTACTTATTTTAACTTATTAACATTGTTTTGTTAGTTTATCTCTTTTTTTCCATCACATTTTTGCTTTTTTTTTGTTCTTTAACTGTTTTAATTTTAGTTGCAATGGTAGGGTACTTGCTTTAAAGGAAGAACCACTATGTCAATCTTTAATGGACATTGTTAGCTTTTTCTTTTGATGGTTTGCTAGTTTTAATTTGTTTGAAAAAAGTGAGTTTCTGATGATTCAGGAGGTTGAGTTTAAAAATTTCGACTTAGATCTAGGACAATCTAATGAGTTTTAGGAAGATTAAAGGCCAGAAACATGATCAAAGGAAGGAGAGGAAGGGTTATGAAGCTTTGAGGGTGGTTCTGGGTGAGAAGCGTTTTTCGGCAGAACGGCGACGACAAGAAGTCATCGGAATCTTTAACTAGAATCTGAGTTTGGTTGAATGTTCATCATTTATGGGTTTAGGTCATTTTGTTTCTCAAATTTTTTATTTCAAAATTAAAAAAAAATACTACAAAAATGTTAAAAGGACACGTTGGCAATGATGTGGTTGTTATGTGGGATCCATTTGGTGTCCTTCAGGAGTTAACGGCACGTGTTGTGCAAAAACTTTGAAATCTGCTTGATTTTATCCTTGATTGCTCGGAATCAATAACATTTTATCTTTAATTGTTTGTTGTGTAATGCACATCCTCAATTTCGCATAGCGACAAACGTTGCATCCCGAATTGATTATTTAGCCCAATTTAGACATGACGACTGCTAGCGGCCCATTTTAACCCTTTTCTTAACATGAAGGTAGTATTTGAAAACTATGATTTGGATTTGGATTTCAAAATTTGTCATTTGAAATGTATGATTTCCAAATTTATAAATTCAAAATTCTTTGTTTGGATACTAACAATTTGAAATTCTAAGATTGATATAAATCCAACTCCATTGTTTGGATAATTAAAATTTCAATTTGGATTTCAACGAAAAAACTTTTATTACAATTAAATTAAAATTTTCAATAGATTCAAATGGATTCTTTGTTTTTATTTTATTCACTATATAATCTTTGGTTTGAGAATACTGTCTACGGTAATTCTTATATTTTAAACTCTCCCCTTATAAAAACTCACATGATTCAATGATTCTCATTGCCTATTTAAAATCCCGCACAATCATCTCACCACATACATTTAAATTTTATCACTCTACTTGGTGGGTGCTTGCTTTTGCTGCAAGTGCATGGGAAACTCCAGTTTCATAACTGATAAACAGAGGCTCATATAATCCTTTTCAAGGGAAATTGGTGCACGACGACTCGTACCCTTTTTTTAATAGCAAGAAATCTAAACTAACATTCTTGTTAGATGAAATTAACTTTGTAATGAAACCAATTAGCGTTGAGAGGAGACAGAAATAAGTTCTGAGATGCAACTAAGGAGGCATGACCTAACTATTGTAGGACACATACATTGAAGCAATGGTGATGGGTATCTACATGATGAAACCAACTAGCGTGCTCTATTGCTATGAGTGGACTACATTATTCGTGATCTATGAATTGTTTTAACATATCACAATGTGTGTATATATATGTATTAGATTTGTGGTTAATTTCCCCAAGTACCTCATTAATCTATATGGTAGTATTTAGTGGTCAGATTGCTTTAACATATCACAATAAGTGTATATATATGTTTTAAATTTGATGGTTAATTTCCCCCAGTACCTCATTAATATATACAAGTTATATTAGTCCGCGCTGGCGCTACGGACGTTCTTTATTTTAGAGTGGTGCTTGATTAACTGATTGAATAAGGATATTAATATAATTAATTATATAAGGGCCAAGAACATTTTTTGTTCTAGAGTGGTGCTTGATTGATTAATTGATTGAATTATATAAGGTTGTAGTAAAAATGCAATTTAAATGGATTAGTTTTAATTATGTCTATGGCATAAATCTTTGTAAGCTAACTTTTTAGACATGCAAAATTAAGAAGGTCAAGAACATGTTTTTATTTGTAAGTAATAGGAAGTGCAAAAAGATAATAAAATATACTATTAATTGGCTAATAATACTCACATTGAACAAATGGTGGTTTTAATTCAGAAGGGGAAAAATATTGAACGGTCCATGTTGAAGCGATGGAGACGGAGAAGAAAGAGGAAAGAGATATGAAGGTGAAAACAGAGGGGAGTGATGAAAAGATCTGATTTTTGGCAAACCTGAAGATTGATCAGCACCGAGGAGTTGAAAGGAAGCAGCAACTGAGTTGGTGAGAGGATAAAAGAAAACAGCGAGAGAAACATTAATTAAAAGTAATTAAGGGTCTAGGGTTTAGAAGTAATTAATTAAAAGTCTTAAACATTAATTAAAAACAATTAAGGAAGGGAAATGTGTAATTACAAAAAAGGTAGAAGGAAAAGAAATAGGGGAAACTCATAGAGGGGCTTTTTAGTCATCCGAAAAGTGAGAAAAGACCAAAAATAGTCAAAAGATGGCACCACATTAATCCTTAATTTGGCCTTTTAATAATTTCCATGGTAGTTAAAAATAATATATAAAATATATATATAATAGTATTTAGTGGTCGGAATAACTACATAAACCGTAATATCTATAAATTTATAAATAAAAGATTTGAGTAGGTTCACAAGTTAGAATAGAAGTAAAAAAACCAACTTACAGACTTTTTATGAACCCCAATCTTGAGGATTGACGAGTAAAAACTCTTGTGCATATGTAAAGAAATTTCATGATAAGAAAAAATTGCATGATATTATCATATGCAATAATATCATGATTAGAAAAAATAGCATGAAATAATTTGATTTTTTCTACATTTTTTTTGGTAAATACATGAAAGATAAAATCAACTAAGCAGAAGTAAAGCCAAGGGAAAAGCTACCCCTCTACCATCAGCTTGAAACACCTCAATCACCTGCTGGGGAGGGACACGGAAGATTTCATATTCAACATCTAATTCACAACCCATCTTTGATAACTTGTCTGCACAAAAGTTACCTTCACGTAGAGTATGTCGACATTCACATTGCCACTCCCAAGTAAACATTTCTCGGATATCCAATAAAAGAGCTCTCAAAGGATGATATTGCATAGTATTCGACTTCAAGAGATCAAGAATTACCTTTGCATCCACTTCACATAAAATGGCCCTATATCCTTCCTGCCAAGCAAGTAACAATCCAAGACGCAATGCATGGAGTTCCGCTGCTACATTAGAGCAAACCCCAAGATGTGCTGCAAAACCAACCAACCAATCACCTGAGGAATTTCGAATTACACCACCTGCACCTGCGACACCAGGATTACCTCGTGTTGCCCATCCGTGTTTAATTTTACAACCTCATATAATGGAGGCTGCCAAGCTATACTTGCAACTTGCGGAGCTTTATGTGAAGGTTGCAAGGACACAACATGGATTTCTTTTGTGGTAGCTAAGATGTTAGCAACTACGGCCTCCATCGAGTCAACTTCATCCGGCTGGAATAGGAGATGACATCTCCGAGTCCATATGCGCCAGAGAGAAGTGGCGAAAAGAATTACCTGGAATGAAGATCTATCTTTAAATCAAGATTATGTTGAAGCCAGGCATGTAGATCCACTTGGAAGAAATCCGTTTGGCTTGGTGAACGCCAAATTCTATCCCAAATTTGACGAGCCAATTTGCAATCTCTTAATACATGTAACAGATCCTCATCCCCATTATCACAAAGACTACAAGTAGCTGAATTTGAAAGACCCCAGGAGTGTCTCAACGCATTTGTAACCAAGCACCCTCTCCAAATCAACCACAAGAAATAGACCCATCGCATAGGCAAGGGCAAATTCCATATTCCCTTATAGCTACAAGGTGAAACCAAAGTAGATTCTTCTTGAAGAATGTTCAAATATGCAGATTTGGTTGAAAACACACCATTGGAAGAACTACCCCATATATATGAATCAGGCATAGTCACCAATTTAGGTAAAGGATAAGCCATAATTTGAACTGCAATTTCACATGGAAGTTGTTCGAAAAGCATCTCAATATTCCAACTACCTTGTGCCGTCAGAAAATCACTCACCATCAAGCTAGTATCACATAAGAAGGCAAGCTGTCAATAGAATCAATAACGGGATTGTCAAGCCACCGATCGGTCCAAAATTTGATAGTATTGCCACGGCCAACCCGCTTCTTCAAACCATGGGAAATATCCTGCAAAGCACCAGCCAGACTCTTCCAATTTGAAGACCAAGTAAATTTTTTAGAACCAGCCCCATTTATGAACCGAAAGATGTCACCCCGTATACGGTATTTAGCCTTAAAACACCGTACCCAAAGACTATCAGGTTGATTGATTTTTTTCTACATTTATCTCTTTGTTTTATTCATTTTTATAATTTCAAATTTATTTAAAATGTGAATGTGTTAAGCTCTAATAGCAAGTTTGTACGGCAAAAAAATAGTAAGTAATAATATAATAGTGGGCCATTAATCTTTCTTCTCCGTGTATATAAGAAGCTGGATTTCGTAAATTTCTAGTTTAAAAAGAAATTTCAAATCCAAACTTTTAAAGCCTTTTAAATACAGGTGAATTTGATCCAAATCCATATCCAACTCAGTCAAAGCATTCCCATATAAGGAATTTGGATCTATCGATTTCAAATCCAAATCGTTCCCAATTCCAAATACTTTTCACCAAATTCAAGTTACCAAACGGACCATTAGGAAAATTAAATCCAAACCCAATTTGGATTAGGGTAAATTTTCCTAACTTAACTAGGAAGAACTATCAAAATTCAAAAACACTAAATAACCATTTTGCCCCCTGAACTTGTAGCGTTTAGACGTTTTATCCCCCGAACTTCAATCTTGGACATTTTGCCCCCTGAACTTCAATTTTGGGACGTTTTGCCCCCTCAACTTAACGGCTCCGTTAAGTCGCTGACGTGGCATTGCCACGTCAGACGACCTAACCCACGTGGCATTGCCACGCTGGACCAAACTGCTGACATGGCAATGCCACATGACATTTTTGTGCCACGTGGCAATGTCGCGTCAGCCACTTAACGGAGTCGTTAGGATGAGGGGGCAAAACGTCCCAAAATTGAAGTTCAAGGGGCAAAATGTCCAAGATTGAAATTCGGAAGGCAAAACGTCTAAACGCTACAAGTTCAGGGGGCAAAATGGTAGATTAGTCAATTCAAAATTATTCCCTCCAAAAGAATTTTTTTTTTAAAAAAGTCAGAAATCTATCTTTTCCTCCTGAAATTGCCTACATTTGTTTATGCTCCTTTGAGATCACAAGAAATTTGCTAGCCATCACTCATTCACTCTTGTGTTTCTAGCTTTTGACTGATGCTGGGGTCTTTTTGTGATGATGACGTGGCCTTTGGTGCCCTTTGGTGCTGATGTGGTGCTTTGTCACTCTTGGCTAGTAATTTACTTTCCATTCCTAATTAAAATTGACATTCTTTAAAATAAATTGTGTATCTTTTTTTTTGGTACTTGAGATTATCAGGAATTGAATCCTGATCACTGGAACTAAGAGCAAAGTTTTTGAAATCGGACCGGCAATGGAACCAATGAAGATTCCGATCGACGATTTAACCGGTCCGGTATGATAAGGGCATTTTATGGAACTTGTTGATATTTTACCTTTTAAATATTATATAAGGTGTATATATATATGTTACATAAAAACATTTGGTGCGGTGACATAAGCATGTTTCTTGTTACCCACATGGTTGTGGGTTCAAAACTCACCACCTTCAATTTTTTTTCCCAAAGTTTTTCAACTATCAAACCAGTTCTATCCTGTCAAAACCCGATCCAACTGTCGGTCCAACCGGTTTTTACCCGGTTGTTGACCATGTTGACTAACCGCGATTCCCACATCTTTAAGGACCGGACATGGCATCGGTTCCCGATTAATCCGGTCCGATCGATTAGTCCGGTCCGGTTTTAAAAACAATGACTAAGAGTATAACACTCTACTACCAGACCAAATGTCTGATGGCAAGGAAAATTATGTAATTCATTGTAATGTGAAAAACTTAATACATTGTCAATGTGTTTAGCATATGACACATGCAGGGTTAAATGGTTGATATGTCATATGTGTTCCTTTATGTTAGGGTATATTTTTGAATAAGATGATTACACAATACCGTTGTCAGTATAAAATTTAGACTTCACAAGCATATTAAGGTGTTGGCACATATCCCATTCCTTACTTTAAAAATTATTCACTAAATGACACATGTTAACCCTTAAACCCTGCATGTGTAGTTTGTTAAACTCCATCGACAATGTATTTTATAATTTTCCTTTTGAATATTAAAACAATTATTATTAATTATGAGGTGGGATATGTGTCAACTTATTAACCCGTTTATAGAGTCTAAAAATTCCATTGACATTATATCAAATAATTACTCAAACTTTTTTTTAATATTGATTTCATTTTTAAAATTGTATTTCATTTTTAATTTTTTTGTTCAATTGATATTTTAAATTATATTTTATTTTTAACTTTTGAAAATTTTTGAGAAAAGAAAGACAATTTGTAACTTATCAAGTTTGTTTAATATTGAATTTGGTAAGGAATAAAAAATGAGATAAAGAATTGGTGCACAATAAAACTTGATTATTATTATTAGAAAATGATTGAAAAAAGATTATATGGCATCAATCTAATCTAATGGGATCTTAAAACCCCCCACATTTTAGAATTATCCTACTATTATTTAAAAATTTGAACTCAATTATAAAACTTGAATTTTCTATAGTGACAATGAGTAATGCTACTTGCCCACCTATTTTCACCATCCGAGTATCTTGTCTGGCACCTGACGTGGCAATGTGACGTCGGGAGCCCACTTATAATTTTTCTATAAGTATTAAAACTATATTTGGTAATATACTAAATTTCAGGACTTATCCCATAATTTTTTTTTAATTAGAGTTAAACCTGGTGCTAAATGTATATCTTATTATAGTGAAAAATTTTAAAAACTAAATTTGGAAGAGGGAGAGAATCTGACGTGGATGCCACGTTAGGTGGGATGCACAAAGCGGTAGAAAATTAGTGAGGCAAACATCACTTTCAAATGATAATCTAGAGCTATGACACTGCCAACATGGTAAATTTGATATTAAAAAATATAATTCAAGAGAAAGGTGATATGATACATGAAATTTTGTGGGAGGATTTGTTGTGGGCTTATTGCTCAAAAAGTCTCCTGAACTAAATAAAACGGTCAAATAAGCCCCTAAATTCTAATTGTAGTCAAATAAGCCCCTAAACTCTTAAAAAATACCAAATAAGCCCTTTTTAGACGGCTAAATACTGAATTAAGGACTAAACGTTTCAAGATTTTCAAAATACACAATTCCAACAAATTAAAACACATATTTAGCAAATTTTTACAAATTAGGGAATCCTTAAATGAAAACCAATACTTTTCATGTGTACACGTTAAATTTGATAGAAAAATGATAATATCATGTTAATTAAAAATCAAACCCTATTAATCAAAATAAATTCATTAAATGTAATATGATATAAACTTATTGTGTGCTTTTCAGTTTATATATATCCCATACACTAGTATAAACTTATATTGTATCCAATTTGTAAAAAAATATTATGTATTCTAATTTGTTGAAATTGTTTATTTTGATCCTTATTTGAGAAAATCTTGAAATGTTTAGTTCTTAGTTCAACATTTAGCCGTCAGAAAATGGTTTATTTGGCTTTTTAAGAGTTCAGTGGCTTATTTGGCATTTTTTAAGAATTCAGAGACTTATTTGGCTATTTTGTGTAGGTTCAAGGGCCTTTTTGAGTAATAAGCCACTTGGATGGAACAACTCTTGATTCTTAACATATAAGAGCCGATGGAAATTTTGATCATATATATCAATATAATATTTCAACCAACTATGAACAAATTTGACCTATATAGAAGAATCAATATTATTACGAAATTGTACAAATTAAAATTGAAGTTTAAGGAGTTTACATCTGATAGGCACAAACTATATGAGTTTGTTTTTTTTATAGAACTTTTGTTCTACCATAGAAACCATTCCTCTTCTTGCCATATGAGCTCTCCACTTTTTATAACGACTCATACCTTATAAAATCTTTGAACAAGAGGGAAAAAAAATGATTGAAGCTCATTTTTAAGTATCTTTTAACGAATCTAAGTTGATCTGAACAAAAATGTTAGCACCATCTAAAGGAAAAAGAATAGGGGAATCTTTCAAATAACTAAATAGAAAAATTATATACGAATGGAACTTCAATACAGTACAACACGTCATAATCATAAATTGGCAAATGCTTGTGTTTTTCCTTTCAAACAAGAAGCTTTTGCTGAAGTTCTGCACCGAAACTTCATGGCCCATCTTTCCATCTCTTCACATACTTCCCATATTTTGCTCTCTCTTTCCCAGTCCCATGTGCCTTTAAATCTTGATTCCTTTCCTACTTGACTTAGTTTGTTGTTCTCTCTAAGTCCCTAAAGAAACAAACAAGCAAATCAAACTCTGGGATAAAACCAGATAACTGAAATACAGCAAGAGAAAATTGTTGAAATGTTTGATAGATGAAGCAAGCAAATACCGAGTTACATACTATGTTTTCTTATGAGAATTCTTAATTGAGTTGATATCGGTGGTCATCTAAGCAAAAAGCAAAAAGCAAAAAGCAAAAAGCAAAAAGCAAAAAACATGAAGATTAAACTTACCAAATCAGAGAAAGACAACAAGCATGTCAGTGCATCTGTATATTCTGGTCTACTACTATGTAGGTAAAGAGGCTGTCTCACAGTCAAAAGTGCCATCTCCATATCAACAGCGCCAACTTCTACCATCCTTTTCAAGACTCTGGCTTGGAAGATCTTGCCACTACCATAATGACACAAACTCAGATCAATATCAACCCCAAAAACAGAAAGCATACATCCAATTTCAAGCATATAGTTTGGACCAGAAAGTACTTGAAAGGTTTACTTTAGAAACAAGACAGTGATAATTACAAACAGGACTTATTTTAGTGAGGCAGTAGTTGTAAACCTTCTCTCATCCCTGAGTGGTGATCTAAGCTCTGGTGCAGGTATAAGTCCAGCAAGCATTGCAGCCTCCGCCAAACTCAGCAGAGATGGATGCTTCCCAAAGTATAAAGTTGACGCCGATTCAATGCCATTAATACCATGCCCCCAGTATATCTGTAATGTAGACAATGGCATTGTGAAATTTCAATAGTTGAGATCTTAATATCGAGAAACAAGGGGCGAGACTACTGCTGCTTCCCTGTCATCATTTTGTGAATGCCACTATGCCAGGAAGATAGTGAATTTCAAATAACAGAAACAATTACCTCAAAAGAAAAATAGCAGAATCAAGTCAATAATACAGAAAGCCTTGCATGTACAAAGTTTGCAAAGATAGAAGTTGATAGACATATGATTTACCTTACAAACATAAGAGCTCAGTATTGCATGTTTCGACAGTGTCCTCTCTAATGCCAGTGCCAATATCATCTCCAAGATCTTTCTCGAGAATGTGCGTTCATTTTTCAGGAAAGTGTTCTTTACAAGCTGCCATATAGATTATAGAGAATTAGCATATATACGAGGAATTAATTAAATAGATGCTGCTTCAAATCATGAAAATTATAACAATAACAATGACTGTTGGTTGCATTCAATCCCTTTCCAGAACTTGAAAAGTGGAAAATGGTCAAGTTCCGAAAGACTGTCTAATATAAGGTTTGGCTGCAGGTGGCAACAAGAAACCAAAAGGAGTAAAAAGTGATAGCTTATCATCTCACTAATCAAACAAATATACAGATAAGATCTGTCCTACATTGTGTGTGCAATGCATATTAATAGTTAATTGATCTGTCCAGAATACATCCCAAGAATGTTCAGAAAGCTAGGGAGCAAGACACTTTTTTTCATCAACAAAAAGAAAGTGTTAGTATCTAAAAATCATGGGCTTATTGTTTGTCATCACTAGTAATAAACTTCAGATCATATAAAACATGACAAATATGAATCAACAGCTTCTGAAAGACTACAATTCCACGTGAAGGGCCAGCAAAAAGGAGGCACTACCAAAATAGGATGCAACATATAGCAATAATCTTTCATGGGAAAGTTTGAACTGCCGATTCAATGTAGGCTAAGAGCAAAATTGAAGTGTACTTGAAAAGCTTTAAATCCCAAATGACCAAGCTATATTTTGAGCTCACTTAAAAATAGTCTTAACTGAACCAAAGACAAAGAAACAATTGCAAGACAACATTAAAAAAATTTCAATCTCTTATATGCTAGGGAACATGGACTAATAAATTAGAAAATCACCATTTCCTGTACCAAAAAATAATTAAATAAGAAGGGAACATGTTCATTCACAATTCATATCTCCCTTACAAAGTCAATTCTAGCCAAGAAATTATTTGAAGGAAAAAAAGAGATCTAGAAAAGGAGGTTGGTAAATTGAGAGCCTCTGCAAGAAATAGAAAATGTAAGTAACTACTGCAGCACAAATCAGCAAGGACACCACAATTTGTGGGTGCTACCTAGAGCAACACTTAGCAAGGTGGCACCCTTGAAACTTTCAGCAGTCCTAACACAATGGACTAGCAAAACTAGGCAAAACAATAACATACAGTTCAAACAGGGAAGACGAGCAGAGGCATAATGAACATCTAATTTAAATAAGATCCTAAATTTTACTTTAATCTCAAGGAAATATATTATACAAGCCGAAATAAATACAGCCAGCAATCCACCCTACATTACGATTTTTCGAGGATACATACACATTGTTGTCACTTCTCGCTCTGTGAACAGTGACAAAGATTAGCTCCTCTTATCAACTAACACCTTCATATTCACTAACAATTGCTATACAGAAGCTGAAATAAGTTGGAACCATTGACACTATCTGGGGCCAGAGATTTGTTGTGAAGAAACATAAGAAAAGCAAGTAGTCGAGCCATTTGTACTACTATGAGAAGCATTTTCTTGTTCGTAGGGCGTGAAATTACTTTGCCCATTTTCTTCTTCTATCATGGAAGCCTCGGTAAATCTGCGGCCGTAAAAGCGCAAAAAATTCAAGGATTCCACTCTTGGCTGGCCTAGAGGAATACTACCTTCCAACATGCCAACAGCAGTGGCCATACTTGGCCTAAGTGCTGGCTCCTCATGAACACAACACAGAGCAATACGCACTAATTTCTCCACCTCCTTACTTGTTACCCGTCCCTCAAGTCTTGAATCTGCAAGCTCCAAGTATCTACCCTGTTCATGCATCTCTAGTGCAAATAGAGGGAAGTAAACCAATCCTGTCACTGACGAGGACGAGGAGTTGCCTCCACCACTGTTGGTATCAATGATGCTATGACTTTGTGATTTCAATGAACAATTTTTCCTTCCACTCACTAATTCAAGCAGTACCATTCCAAAACTATAAACATCAGTTTTTTCAGAAATGGCAGAGTTAGTAAGCCATTCAGGTGCAAGATAGCCACGAGTGCCCCTCATTGTTGTGAACAGACTGGATTGTTCAGGGCTTAGAAGCTTTGAGAGACCAAAATCAGAGATCTTTGCCTGAAAATGATCATGCAAGAGAATGTTTTCTGGTTTGACATCACAATGAATGATCTTATGTTCACAACCGCTATGCAAGTATGCAAGCCCACGTGCTGCTCCTAGTGCTATATCGAATCTCTCTTGCCATTCTAAGACTGGCCCACTGCCAAAGAGGGTTCGGTCCAGTGAACCCCTGTTCATATACTCATACACCAAAAAGCGTTGTCTCCCTTGCGCACAAAATCCTCTCAATTTGACCAGATTGACATGGTGAATGTTTCCAATTACTGCAATTTCTGTACAAAATTCCTTTTTCCCTTGGATGCCTGGATTTGTTATCTTCTTGACCGCCACAACAGTTTTATCAGGAAGTGTACCTTTATACACAGCACCAAAACCACCCGCTCCTATTTGGGTCTTAAAATTATCAGTAGCCACCTCGAGCTCTTCATAATCAAACTTTTGTGGCAAGCCTGGAATGTAGAAGGTGTCCAGATCTCCTGAAGAAACTGAAGTTAGGTGGCCTAATTTAATCTCTCCAGTTTTGTCGAGTATATATCTTTTCCACCAGAGGAAACCTAGAGCAGCTAACAGAAAAAACCCAGTGAAAGGTAAGAGAACAAGAGCAACTAGGGGAAACTCTTTCCTTTGATTGCCACTGGAATCTGTTGCACTAGGTCTGACAAGTACTTTAACGTAGCCCTCAAAATCACTTTGAATTGTATTCCTCAATATAAGGGAGCCCAGGTGATCTTTAAGCACATAGCAAGAGGCGGAAGAATTTTCATAGAAAATTCCCAAGCAAGCACAGTCCCCTGAGCATAAATCTTGGCAAACTGAAAAATCCACACCATATCTTATAGGCTTGGAGAAAACAAGAGAAAAATAATCGATACCAGAGCCTACCCTCAGAAATGAAACAGCTGAAGAATTTGATTCACTAACATTGTTGATTGAATCACAAGCAGTAGGAAGAGAATAAAAAGGTTCTTTTGGCAAACAACCACCAATAGTTTGTGAAGCTGAATGGAAATCAGATGGACATGAACAAACGGGGGCACCTGAGGTAGAGTCACTCGTACATAATCCCATTTTGCCACAGCTAGTTGGAATTTGACAACCATCAATTGGCCCAACAAATTCCTGAACCCACTTACCACCAGAAAAACTACTTACAGTAAACAGGCCAGAAGCATCCAACTTGGCAATCCGGAAATTGGTCTGCGACAACTTAACCTGAATTACCACAACTGATCCATTAAGACCAAAGAGATAAAGGCCTGTTTTGTTTATTGCCATATACTCCACTGGAAAATTTGAATTAACGTAGGCCTTGGTATCCATTGACAGTTTCCAATATGCCTGTCCATGCCATTGTGATATTGCATCAGAAGCACTAATCATGAATCTGTAATCACCGGTTGACAAATTATTGTCTGATACAGAATTTGATAGATTTGCCCCAACCGGAAGGTGTTGTCCAATCACAATGGTATCCGTTGGGTGGTGGAAGCTCTCCCAAAGAGAACCATTAAATTGATCAAGCAGAATAAGATTACCCATTTCTGTCAGCAGTAATGCATATACAGCTGCTTGTAACTTTGGAGTTGACCATTTGACATTCCCATCGGCAATGCTAATTCCTTGTGGTGTAAGATTCATTTTTCCGGTGTTCGAGATAGCAGAATCACGATTAGCTGACCAGATGATGGTATTGGATTCAACATGTATGACACACAAGTAAAAGTTGGTTTGAGCTTCAGGATTGTAGATAGCAGCTTTGAAAGTTCCATTACGAGAGAATAAGAACGTGCCATCTTTGTCAATAAAGTTAAAGTATGAAGCACTGAAATTTGGATAGATAAATTCTGAGAAAGAAGCACCAGAGACAGAAGGATAGAACAGGAAACCGATGATAAACAATAAGATGGATCCCATAGAGGATGGAGAAAGAAAGAAAGAAGAAGAGTTTGCAGCAATGGAAGCTTTGTTGATGTGGCTGGAATATGTTTGCTATGGTTTTGTTCATTATTTTTCTTCATTGCTGATGCTCAGCATGCGTTGACCAAGGAACATCTCTCTCTCTCTTGCACTTTCTCTCTCTACACTGACTAAATCCTGATTGGTAGCAGTAAATCATTTACTTGGTGCTAACATCAGCCGGGGATGTAAAAAAGACAAATTCAGGGCTGGTCAAACCTGAGGAAGTGTTTATCTAGTCTAATCGGATACGTGTTCTCATACATTGACACCACCTTTCCCACCTATATTATTCCTTTTCACCATGTTTCTTTCTTCACAGTTTTATATGCTAAGTGCTAACTTCATTTCAATTACACCTTTTCATAGTGAAGGTAAGAAAGAGGGAAGAAAAGAAAACAACCCAACACTAACTTATACCAAGTAAATGTTTCCTTACCAGTCTGTCCTAATTTTCTGTTTCTTTATTCTGAAATCATGATGTGGCATGTTCTAGCAGTCTAGTACGCTTCACAATTTCCTCCATACCTATATTATTCTAAACACTCTAAGTCTCAATAATTAATCAAACTGTTGTCACCAAGGCGACACTTCAAAGATTAAAAATTTCAACTTTCAACTTTGAAATAGCATATCTGAATATTGCAAAAAGGGGTAAATTTTTAATTTAGAATGGAGAAATTAACTTTGAGTATGTAGCCCAAGTCAAATGCGCTTTCAGCCTTTCACATGTACCAAGAGTTTAATAAAGAGGCGGAGGATAAATTCAAATGAAAACGCCCACTATTTAAACATTAAATAAATGAATAAACATATAAACCCACTTGGTTGAGTAAAACCATCAAACATTTTGTGTGCATAAAATATCCCCCTTAAACAGAACACACTGACCTGCTGAGTTATGGTACTACCACCCCCACGAGCCGAAAACGACAAAACAGCGCGACCAATCCCAATTGGGTCGAGCCCAAAATGTCTAAAGAAGCGGCGATCCTCGTAAGCAACGATGGCTTCCCATAGATGTTTAGGATAAGCTCTGGTTTGAGCTTCAGCTTCATGAGAAAAGGCGATGAGGCTTTGCCAACGAAGAGGTAAATCGGGCAAAAGGGCATTGGATAAAAGACGAAAACATAAAAGGGTCAATGAGAAGGCAAGGAGAAGGAGTAGTTCTTGAATGGGGTGATGATGGGTCTGGGTGGAGGGGGATTTGGGGTGGACTGAGTTGACTCGTTGGGAATGCAATGAGTTTGAATGAGTTGGAGATTTGAAAGTATAAAATTTCAGGGTTTTACTGAAGAGATCTTGTGGATTTTTTGAGCGAAAATTAAGGATTTTGCTGGGAATCAAGCTCTGAGTAGTAACAGCAGACAAGCTCATCTTTTTTCCTTTTTCTTTTTTTCTTTTTTCTTTTTTTTCCCCTTTCCGGTTTCGTTAATTCGGTAGGGAACTGTGTTAATATCGTTGAACCAACGGTCATAAACGGTTAAAAAGATTTGGCGGGATTAAGCAAGGCGCCAATGCCAAGATATTTTCCATTTTTTTCCTTCTAAGATTTTTTTTTTTTATTTTGTTTGAGGAAGTATTTTTTTTAACAAGAACAATAGATTATAAAATATAAAAAATGATGGGCATATTACTTACACAAAATCGCAAATGAAAATGGTGTCTTAGAATTTTCAAATTCACCCTCTAAAGTCAAATGTATATGTTTAGATTTTATTAATAATTTTTATCACTACATATATTAGCTACTTTTATAGTTTTATACATTTAATTTAATATATATATACTAGTATTTTAATTTTATCGTTTGAAGTTCGAACTCCAATCTAAACCGTGAAAATGGGATTTAATTTCTCGATCTTCACTTCTGGCTGCAACCTTCTAGGAAAATCCATCTTGATAAAAAAAAGATTTCTCTTTTTTATTTTTATTTTTATATTTTGGCCGGTAATAAAATAAGATTTCTTTAGATAAAGAATTGCACATTATTGATTATATTGATTATACCTATTCACTTTCTCATTTCCAAACAATTTAGTAAAAAACAAAAAGGAAAATGAATATGAATATGATTTTTTTTTCTTTTGGCTTGTGAGGTATGATTCAAATGTAATTACTTGAATATTTCAACGGAATAAGTCAATACTATTGACGTGGAAGTTCACGTTGCTTAATTAAAAAGTCCAAAGCTGACCAAGTTGTGGCTGTGAAAAGGTTTAAATGTCAAGTACTTCAAAAGTTATTTATTTATTTATTTGAGGGAATTAATTTATAATATTTTATTTATAAGAAAAAAGGGTGAACAAGATTCAAATTCACATCTTAACATAATTTTCTCAGCCTTTTTTATTAGAAAAATCACAATTTTTCAAGTTGGTTTTTAATACGTACGAAAATAACATAAAATGTCAGAGTGGTTACCCAAATTGGTTTACTTTTGACATATAACATGTCAAACCATCAGCAAATGTTCAATAAAAAAATTTGAATAGGATGTAGTATGTACTCAGTTGGTGATTTTTGGATTAGGCAAATGTTACTAGGCACTTACAGGTAATCAAAAGAGTTTTCACTCATATAGTATATTCTTTTATACAAAAGTGGAATTTTTCCCAATAGGATTTTTTTTTTCAATACAACAAAAGGATTTATATTTATAGATATAAAGAGTTCATATTACAGCAAACTATAAAACAAATAATAAAGACTAAAGTTTTAGGGAAAACGAAAACTGCAACTAGATAGTAGATATTAGGGGTGTCCAATTGGTCGGGTCGGGTCTATTCGGGTTGGTTCCACTCCAGAATCGAGACTTTTAAAATGGAACCGAGCACCGATCCGAGTAGTCTTAGAACCGACCTTGTCGGTTCCGTCGGGTTCTCGGATCGGGTCGGATTATTTATTTATATATATAAAATAAAGTTATAAAAGTAAATATATATTTATTATAATATATATATAATTATAATTATAATATATAAAGTAAATAAATAAAGTAAATATATAATTACTTTATATATATAGAAAGTAAATATATATAATTATAATATATAATTTATATTTATTAATTTTTAAAAAATATATTGTCGGATTCTCGGATCGGTTTCGGGTCTCATATCCGGAACCGATAACAGACCGAGAACCCGACTATTCTGTCGGGTTGCACCGTGGGAATCGACCCGATCAACCCCAAAACTGACTGCACCGGTCGGATTTTTCGAGGTCGGTTCGGATCTGAACAGCCCTAGTAGATACATATGAAACTATCCTAGTAGAGTTCTGATTAACCCTATCCCTTCTTTATAAGCTGGAGAATCTGATTAAAACAAGAGAAGGGGATATGGCTGTTTTTAGATTTCGATGTCATAGTATTCAAAGCATATATATCTGCAATATATATAGTTAGCTTCCCTGTAAATAAAATGTAAACTGATTTCAGTGAAGCTAGAATCTAACATCATAATGTCACCTGTAAATAAAATGTAGACTGATTTCAGTGAAGCTAGAAGCTAACATAATGTCATTCTTGATGGTTTCCATGCTAGAACAGAGATTAAAGAGTATTCCCAATAGGATTTAGAACTAGAGAATTATTGTACTAAATGATTATAAGTTACAATTACAACTACTCATCAGGATATATACAACTATGGTGTCTAATGAAACTAAGTTATAATTAAAGTCTAAAGATATGAACTCATCAAATTTATGATGTGTTTCAATCGCGCCTTCTTTCATATTCATTCTTCATCCTTATATAGCTTGTTCCATCCCATGTTTCTCCTTCCTTGTTAACCTTTGAAAACGGCTTGAAATGGGACCATCGACTTACTGCATGAACTTGTTCCACTTATATGACTTAAACCGAATTCATTTTCTCGATCGATTGAATTGAATTCAGTCTCATACTGAACATTGTGCCTTAATTCCTTAGCCCCTTTTGTAACCTAATTAGTTTATCCCTTCATTTTAATTGACTTAGGCTTTGATCATATTGTTTAACCTAATGAGTTCAGTTCAAATTCAGGTCCAACAATATTATATATCTATATTGAAACTGTTTTTGTATTTTGGAGGATTGAATGTTGAAATAATTGCATGATTTCATAGTGGATATCCTCGTGAATATTTAGTTTAATAATAAGTAAATATTGTATTAATTATCATTTTATTATTATCCATATTAATTATTTAATACCAAAAACTTTTCACTTCACGTTTATATATATTGTATTGTATTAATTCTCTGCCCAAATGATCATTAACAAACATAAATGATGGAAACCAAAACGATATTAAAGGGATCAACAATCTAAAATAGTATAGTAAATGGTTTTGGTTAAGCATGTTTTACAACATGGCTAGCTAGCTAGGAATAACCTCATTGTCAAATCTTTACCCGTATTAATTTATTAATTAATGTTTTAGTGCTCATGGATGTCCATGCTTAATTAAGTCACTACATTGAATTTCTTTTATTGATTAAAATATTTTTGCAATTAATTGCTAAGAACAAATATAGACAGTTGGCTGGTTAAATTGCATTAAATTGCCATTTGCCAAGCTAGCTATACCTATACCTTTTTTATTTTTTTAATTGGCCTGCCGAACGGGGCAAATGTCTCAAATTCAACTCTCTCCACCAGCCAACAGCAAGTTGGTTCTCTATACTTCCCTATGATAACATAAAAAAATAAGTGTATATATATAGATATAATTAAATTAAAGAGACCATAGCTCTTGATTTTGGGGTACATGTACATGAATCTTAATTTGATGAAAAAGGTTGTTTAATTCATGTTTGGTTGGCCTGCCCTTTGGGATTCTGAATCCCACCATAATTGGGGATGACAACTAAACTAGGATCCATGCCACTTGTTTTTGTCCATCACTACTTCAAATTCAAATGTCAATTATCAATTTAGCATGTTCTCTCTATCACATTTTTTATGGTCTATTATATTACTACTAAATTTCTATGAAGTTGCTTGTTTGAATTTTTGGGTAATTATTAATAATATTTGTATTATTATTCTATTGTAAATTGTTGAGGGGCATCATCAAGATGACATGGGCAAGTCATTCAATGGCCTTGTGGGCATCTATAGTAACCAAAATAATATATAATTTGGATATTATAATTAGTTTGAAAAGTATATCTTTTATATTGAGAGATTATTTTATAATATATATATATAATAATAATAATAACAATAAGATAAATTCAAATTGAGTGTCTAAATTTCATTTTAAACAAATTAAATGAACATAATTTTTGTTTATTTTAAGTTGTTAGGAATCGAAGCCTAGCCACAGAAATTAAGAATTCAGCTCTCTACCAACCAAGTCAAATGTCCGATGACAAATGAACATAATTCCCTTCTAAAAAATAAATATAACTTTGAATAAGAAACAAAATTAGTAACTAGAAAAACTATATATTCACAAATTATTAGAAGAAATTATTTCTACATATATATGCCATAACTAATCTAATTTCCTCATTGATAAAACTTAAAAACTCATAGAAATAGGATAATATTTCATAATAATTAATAATTGTGTAATTTCATAATTAAATTTTGCACCAGCTCTCTTACCTTTTTTTTCCCTTTATTTTTATGTCATTCATTCATTTGTTTAAAGGAAAAAATAACATGTGGTTGGTTTCATTTCCGAATCACATTATTTAATACTACTATCATACTTCACATGATCTATGTGAATCAAATAGGAAATATCATATATCTCTTTAATAATACAAAATAATAATACAAAATGTTGTCATCAATAACTTACAACTCAGAAAATATTTCTTTAAAAAAAACTTACAACTCAGAAAATATAAAGAGATCAAATCCAGCGGATTAAAAAAAGATTTTGTATTGGAAAATTATACATTACATCAACATACTACATATATGGGGTTTAAGGGTCCACATGTGTCTTTCAGGAAATAGTTTTCGGAGCAATATTAAATACAAAATTAATTAAGGAATAAGATGTGTGTTAATACATTAACCCGCTTGTTTAGTCCAAATTTTACATTGTTAGGAGGCGTTTGGTTACCAGTTATGGGATATTACCCCGGTAATGTGGCATCGGTAATGATTTTTTAACACATTTGGTTACCCATAATCTGACATTACCCAGTAACAGTGCCACGTCAGCTTTTTCGCAAGATTACTGGTAATGTCAATACCTAGGGTCCCTTAGGTATTGTGACATTACCAGATGGCTGCAAAATTGAGTTCAAATTTGCCTTCAATATTTAGCCATTTTGGACAAAGATGCCCCGAGTTTTTATATTTATTACAACTTATACCAAAATTAAATAAAACCCAAATTACATATGTTTTTTGCCATTCTTTGCTAAACTCAAACCGTAGCGCCACTTTCTGTCACTCTCTCTCGAGTCCGCCTCTGCAAAAAAAAAAAAAATTTGCTCTATTTCGTTCTCGCCCAGTTTCGGGTGGTTCGGTGTTTCGTTTGAAGTTATCGGCGTCGCTGCTTCTTTTCGTTGTGGTTTTAGCTTTGCAGTTACCGTGTAAATTTTTGTTTCCTTGGTTTCTTTTATTTTTTTGTTTGTTGATTTTTGGTTGTGAAGATAAGTAAAAATTGTAGTTTGTTTGAGATCATTTATGTGATTTTGTCAAATCCTATTTAGGTTTTAGGTTTGAAATCAAAATGGGGATGTTGGGGTTAAGTTTTCTAAAATGAAATTGGGACTTTTTGAAATTCGATGGTTCTTCTTGTGTATTGTTGAAATAAATTGGGGATTAGTGTTTCTGTTTGCGGCAATTATATGTTTGCTTTGACTGCATTACTGGTATATACATGATCATTTAATTAAGTTAATAATTTCATAGTGCATTTGACTAATGTAGTTAAGCTAATTTGTAGTATTTTTGTTGGACTTTGTTTGTTCATTGCAATGCCTAGGAAAAACTTGATTTACACGATGCAGTTCAATATGAATTAAAATGCTTCATGCCAATTGTTTGCTTCATGCCGATTGTTTCTGATGTATTTCTCTGTTGATTATGCCAATTTACTTCTGGATGTCTTTGTTTAGGTTTATATTAAGCATGTGCTTCTATTTGTTTATAGAGTTATGGATGCGGTGGTGAATCCTAGGCGTGAGAGACATGTGAGAATAAATTGGACTTGAGGAGGAGAGAATTATGCTTGATTGTGTGTGATGAATGGGATTAAATTGTTGGAGATGACATTGATTTCATGGATTAAGTCCATTGGCTTTGGCTTTAGGTTTCTATTTCCTTATTGAACTTTCGAGGGTAAAAGTACCCAGGAGGTCTCTGACCCTGTACCATACGAAATGTTGATTTTGGTCCCTATACTTTTTTTTCTACAAATTCGTCCCTCTACCATCAGAACCTATCACCCGAGGTCCCTCACGTTAGCGAGCCGTTACAGACCCGTCAAATATGCTGACGTGGCAGGATCCGAGAATTAAAAATAATTTCCGGTTTTTATTTTATTTAAATAAAGAAAAAATAATAAAATTATTAAAAATTAAAATAAATATTAAAATAAATAAATAAATAAATGACATTTAAAATGTCAGAGCACGGGCTTCTATTTCTCTACCCTCACCCTCCATAACCAAATTAACCTCATCAGTGAGTTTTAAAAAGAATCAATAAACCATTTATCAAGTTTTTTTCATCAATGAACTGAAAATAATAATTTCAAAGCCCGTATATTTTATCCTAGAATCATAATCAAAGAAACAATTAGGTATAGGGATGGCCAAAATCTTGGTTCTAAAAGGCGCCCTACATACATGTGACAATTCACCAGATTCAGGTCCAATGCTCAAAAGGTGTTGCCTTTTTTTTTTTTTCTGAATAGAGAAAACATAAATTAATTTCAAAATGTGCATTGTATAGAAAAAGAAGAGGAATTTTTATTTCAACACATGGAATCATGTAAGCGAGTTAAGGTTTTCCAAGCCAGGTTTTATCTATCTACTTGAACAAATAAAAGTAAATTCTAATCCTTAAATTTGAAGTGTTCCCACTTCCCAATTTCCATCTCTAAATTGGAATTTTCAAACTCAGAAAAGCAATGATAAACCATGAGAGACTTTCAAGAATCGTGAACTACAGATAGTAAATGAGAGAGAGAGAGAGAGAGAGTTACCCGTGCAACGTTCACAAGCTGGGTGAAATTGTCAACGATGTTGGCAATGTCGGTTTCCACTCTCTGCATCATAGTCTTTTGCTTCTGTGCCGCAGCCACCGTCGTTGGCCTGGTTCCCAGCCCTGTTCCTTTGTTCATTTTGCTCGAAAATAAACTTCTCCGTTTTTTTCTCTTGCAATTTTAGTGCATGAAAATAAACAAAAAGTGCTAACAATTAAACCAGCAAGGTTGAAGAAGAAGTTGAAATTGGATACTATTGAAATTAGGGCTCTGACATTTTAAATGTCATTTATTTATTTATTTTAATATTTATTTTAATTTTTAATAATTTTTATTATTTTTTATTTATTTAATTAAAATAAAAATCAGAAATTATTTTTAATTCTCAGATTGGCTGCCACGTCAGTAAAAAAGACGGTATTAGTGCCACATCATCATATTTGACGAGTTTGTCACAGCTCGCTAACGTGAGGGACCTTGGGTAATAGGTTTTGATAGTAGAGAGACGAATTTGTTAAAAAAAGTACATAAACCAAAATCAACATTTCGTATAGTATACAGACCTCTCGGGTACTTTTACCAACTTTCGAGTATGTGTAGGGACCCTAACAGATTAAAACAATGCTTATTGTACATTTTGTGATGGCTGCCATTTTTATACACATTCTTAATATGTGTATGCCATTAATGATTATAAGTGGATCCGCCCACGCTAGCGCGCCGGGCGTTCAGAAATCTATTTTCTTAAACAATTTTCTTTTCGAATTAAATTGTTTGATATATAGAAAATTTCGAAAGTACTATGATTTTAAATGTGTTGCATCTTTAAAAGGCTATACTATTAACATTGAGCAGATGCCCTAAAGTTAGCAATAAATAGTAAATATTAGTTTGTACATAAACAGGTGAAATAGCTTCAATTTTGTTTCCTACTCTAAAGTGTGTAGCACTTAAACAAAAATTAAGTTTACTCTCTTCTTCATATGGACATGAAAGGCCTGAAGAGAGGTTACAATTCTAGATAATTAAGGGGGATAGGATTTATTATAACATTTATGTGAAAAGAAAGGATAATTGCAAAAAAGTGCTCAAGGGCAAGAATTGGCTAGAAACTAACCTAGGGTCTTCTTAGTAATTTGGCAAGTGAGAAAAGATAGAAAAGGACAAAAAAAAGTTCAAATGGAGTTTCCTCATCGATCCTCAAAATAGGCCTTTGGTAAATTCCCCGGATCTTTCAAATAACATTTAGTATATACAAGTTAAATATTTCAGTCAAACTGGGTTGATTTTATCGTATTTTTGTTGTTCAAGTTAATTTCATATTGTTGATCAAAATTAACTTGTGATATATTTATGAATTGAAAATTGGAGACATTATAATTGTGTTATATTTTGCTTAGAATTGCAAGGATAGGTCAAATGCAAATTTTATGTAAAGGATCAAATGAGCGTATTTATGTAATCTATGCATTTTAGGTGCAAAAATATTACCGTATACCAAACGGGTTAATGTCATTACCCTAACATTACCGAGGGAGCGAACCAAACAACTTTTGGTGCAAATTACCGGGAATGACATTATTGGCAGTAATGTCATTACCAACGGTAATATGTCATTAATCTTAACCAAACGCCCCCTTAGTGCATTGTATATCATCCTTTCTTATTTGAGAAACCGGAACTCGAAATATATTCGCTTGTAGAGTCCAAATTTTACATTGATAGTGTATTAAGTATATCATCCTTTTTTATTTAAGAAACCAGAATTCAAAATATGGGTTTTGAACAGGAGATAATGTAATCCATGAGATTATTTTTGTTTCTTTAATATTTTTTTTTTATTCTTCAAGATTCCTATGTGTGAAAAATAAATTGTTCCCCACTTCCTCCACACTATGTGAAAACTAGAATAGGAACCCTCCACCTCTAGTGTGACTTTTGGCCAAATGTAGGAGCAAGAAAGTTCAAAAATTACTTTGGCTAAATAGCCCGTTGCCCCTTGAACTTCGCAAATTTAGGCCAGTTTGTCCCCTGAACTAATAATTGTGCCACATTGCCTAGGGTTGAGCATAACCGACCTGCACCAAATAACCCGACGGGTCAGGCGGTTTTCGGGTCAGCCGGTATGGTGTAGACAGGTAAGGCGGGTTGGTCAGTTTGCACCAACATAAAGTACGGATTCTTAGATGGGGATCGGGTTCGAATATGTAGACCCGAAACCGACCGAGAACCTGATCCCCTTTTTAAAAAAATTAAAAATATATAATATATATTTATAAATTATATTTTCCTTTTTCTCATTTTCTTTTCTTATTCTTCTTCTCTCTCATCGACCCTTCTCCCTCAAACCCTAACAGCGCCGCTCCCTTCTGCTTCCACCATCAACGCACTGCCGTCTGTACCAGTCACCGGCCATTCTCTCTCCGTCTTCTTATTTCCTCTCATTCTGTTCCCTATTCCTGAAACCCGAAACCCCGTCACGAAAACAGCCCTCAAAACCTCAAGAAAGATCTCTCTCTTCCCCTTAAATCCAAATCCCAAAACCATCCGAATCTCATCCAAGTTGAGCTTCAAACTCTCAAGTTTCAATCTAAAAAACTAGGCAGCCATTTGACTCCAAGCTACGACCGTAACTTCCCCATTTCCTTTCCCTTTGAAACCCTTCAACATTTTAAAGAGGAAACGTCTGCTGAAAATCCCAAACGGACCCGAATGTCGTCTCAAGAAGAAGCTCTTCCATTTAGTGAATTTTAGCTATTATCGGTTTAAACCGACCCATATGAAAACCGTCCGAAACCGACCAAAGTCAGTTCCGTCGATTTCTAGCACATGCAGGTCGGTGCTCGTTTCCTTTTCTTTACCTTCGGTTTTGGAGCAGTGACCGACCGACTACACCGAAACCGACCCGATGCTCACCCCTAACATTGCCCCTTCAATTTTTAAAATCACGCCAATCTCCCCCTTGCCGCCAACGCCGTTAGTCACGTGCTATCACGTGACTAACGACCCCTGTTCTGGTTCATGACTGCTTAAACACCAACTAGTACAACCACCGCAGATGAAGAAGAAGAAGCTGATACGCCAAAGTCTTATCATGGACTTGAAGAAGACAATGGAGATCATGGAGAGGATGAGCATGGGCTGCAAGGAAGCAAGGACTGGCATGAAGGAGATGGTGATATTGCACAACTTGTTCCAAGCACCAAGGAGATGCCAAAGATGCCATTTGATCCATTGAAGATGCCATTAGGTCCGATGACAAGAGCAAGAGCTAAGAGGTTTAAGGATGCACTAATGGGCCTTGTTCGAACTCATCTTGAAGACTTGAAGACCATTGAAATTCAATTGAAGAGCTTTGGTGATGTTTCGAGCAAGAATATTCCCAACGATTCCAAGCTTCTTACATTTCTTGCAATCGATGAGCAATTGGACTAGATTGATGTAATTCGGCCATTGTGGACTTTATTCTATCTTAGATTAGCTTATTATTATGTTTAGATGACATTGGATTGGGCCTTGTTTGACTAAGTCCAATCCTTGCTTATTTATGCTTTCTTATTTACTTTTCCTAGTAGGACTTGGTTTAGGCTAATTCCTTGTCCTTTCCTTTATGTTTAGCCGCCCATCCTATTTAGGATTAGGGTAAGGGGCGTCCCCTATGCCTATATAAAGGGACAAACCCTCTCTTGTAAAGACAAGTTAAGTATTCAATAAAGATTTGAGGTTTATTCACCCAATTGATTATCTTAGCTTCATTGTTCTAGTTAGAGCATACTTAGGGTTCTTCAATCTTGTAGAGTCCTAAAAAACAATTAGGTTGTGATTGCTTATTTGTTTGTGAACTTTTTGATCTTACGTTGACAATTGCAGGTCTAATTAGATATCTAGGACCGACGAAAGGAGAGGAGTTGCCTTGTCAAGACTATCGACCAATACATCTAGAAGTTGAGGAATTCCAAGTAGATCTTTGGAGGCTTTTCAAGGATAGATTTGAATCTAACACAACTAGATTCGTATCAGAAGCCTTGGTGGAGCTGCGCTTCCGTTTCGTACAACCACCGCCCCACCCAAAAGGAAAGAGAGAGGGGAGGAGCCGATGTTGAGGAGGGTAGCTTGGGCTGTTGAAGAGTCGATCTAGTTGAAGAAGAAGGGAAGAAAAAAAGAGAAAGAAAAACTGAAAATTTTTGTTGATTTTTAATGAAGAGTTGGTGCATTTTTAGATCATTTATTAAAACTTTGATATAACGAGTTGTCTCTGATTTTCATTTTGATTTCTCAGCTCAATTTTTGTTAATTTTCTCTAGCTCTTAAAACTGTAGTGTTGCTTTCATTTTGCAATTTTCGGTAAAAATTTTAAAAAAATGAAGAATATAAAGATTTTTCATAGTTGCTTTATTTTTTCATTCTTGGATCTCTCTTACTAATTTGGCTGAAGATTGCTTTCACATGGCTTCCAGGCCGATAGGAACAAAATTTTTGAAGTAATGGACAAAATGTGTACTCTAGAATACATCAAGTAGATGTTCCTCACTGGTAACTTTTCAGGCATTGAAAATCTTTAAACTGTTAAATTTCAATTAGAATATGCTAGAAGTAAAGCCTTAAATACGATCCTGAGGTTATGCAAAATTGTTCATTGATTAGATTATCTTGTTCTGGCATTGATGGCACATATTCATTTTTTTTTTTTTTAATTTCAGAGGCTTCTTTATCTAGTTTTGAACCACTAATTCAAAAGATCTGGTTGAAGAAGAAAGGAAGAAGAAAAGAGAGAAAATCGAAGATTCTAATTTTGGGCGTTTGGGGTTTTTTCTTTTCTTTTTCATTTTCTCTAATTTTTAAAAAAAATTAGGCATATTTTATCTCGTCGTGGGCCCCACAGGCCCCACCCAAAAAATTCCATGTCATCAAAAAAATTTCCACGTCACCAATTAACACGGGTTCGACGGAACCGTTAGTCACGTGACGGAACGTGAGTAACAGTTGAGTTGAGCAGCAGTCGGTCTCGGTTGGTGTTCGGTTTTTTGTCGGTTTTTATCGATTTGAGTTTCTTACCGAACACCGACCGAGGTCGGTGCCGGTCGGTTTCTC
>AWWV01013214.1:0-33777 GCA_001974805.1 Corchorus capsularis | reverse complement strand
TAAAAGGAATCCACCAGGTAATAGCAGCAAGCAACCAGGGTAGTGAAGGAAAACAAGCCACAGCTCCAAGCTTTATGTTTTCAATTTTGGTGTTCATGTTATTTATTTTTTAAATTATAGTAAATGTTTATGGATTTTGTCTTTTAAGTTTAAGCATATGTAACTTTGAAGTGGCTTGTTTTAGCAAAAAAGTCTATGCTTTTGCAAAAATGTACTTACCAGAATGATTCAACAGAATCGAATTCATCTTAAGACTTCCTCTTTACATTTTACTCAATGTAGAGCATAGCTCATATCAATCAATTTATTGCATTAAAAATTTGCTACTCAACTTTTCCTACTCCTTTTACATTACCAAACTGTTGCTACTCCTTAACAACACCAAACTACACCAAACTGAAGGCAATTCATATAAAAGCAACATTTAACAATTCAAATTTCAAAATGTTCGACGTGCTAGCGCGAGCTATCCCTCCCGTATATATTATTTGAATAAACATGTGAAATTACTAAAAGATCCCCATCCCGGATTAATGAGGAGCGAGATAACTAATTTTTTTCGTCTTTTCCCACTTGACAGATTACTTAAATGTCCTAACTTTTGATTCTTGAGGGGATTAAATAACTAGACTTTTTGGTCATTTCTCAATTGACTTTAATAGAGTAGTGGAATTACTAAAAGATCCCTACCAAGGCTTGCATTTGGAGTTAGAGAACTTATTTTTTTCGTCTTTCCTATTTGGCAGATTACTTAAATGTCCTAACTTTTGATTCTTGGGGATTAAATAAGTAATCTTTTTGGTCATTTCTCAGTGGACTTGAATAGAGTAGTGGAATTAATAAAAGATCCCCATCAATGATTGATGATGAGCTAGAGAACTAATATTTTTCGTCTTTACTTACTTGGTAGATTATTTAAATGTCCTAACTTTTGATTCTTGAGGGGATTAAATAACTAAACTTTTTGGTCATTTCTCAAATGACAAATGACTCAAAAAGTCGCATGTCATATTCCTTTATTCCCTTCTTTCCCCTTACCTTTTGGTAATTACAAGATTTCTTGAACTAGATTTGTTAATTGCACCCTCTCATTTGTCAATTCCACATGTGCTGCATTTATTGACTTTGTTTTTTTCCCCGTCGATTATTTTTTGAAAATTTATACCTTAAAAAAGGAAATAGAACAATCCCAATAAACACGTCAAAGCACTGTCTCCATTTTAAATTTACGGCGAAAATCTTTTAAAATATGCATGGTAATAAATAACGATTCTAAAAAAAAAACGCTCGTAGCGCCAGCGCGGACCGATCAACTTGTTATGAAGTAATTAAAATACATTAGGTTTAGCATGGACTCTAAAACCATTAGGTTTCAAGTTCAAACTCCCACCGCATGTAAACTGCATGTGGGTTTGTACCACCTTATGTGTGGGTTCTCATATTATCCTTTAAGGTAGTGGCTTGTTTTTAAGGTAGGGATTTATGAACTCTCATTGAATATTTGAGCATATAGAGAGATATATTTGATTTAATGAGATTTCCGAATATTGTATTCCAAAAAAAAAATCCATCTCTTTTTCGTCTCTAATCAATCCTTAACACTAATTAATACGAAACAAAGATCCATAATTGATATATTACTAATTGTTGAACTCAAATTTGAAACAAATTTGTGCCGAAACATAGAAAATGATTTTTTTTTACTTGAGGTTGTTAGGGATCGAATTCTAACCATTGGAACTAAAAGTTTAGCATTCTATCATCAGGTCAGATGACTGATGACATTTTTTTTTACATAACATAAAAGATGATTTTTTTTTGGCACAAACATAGAAGATGATCTAAATTGAAATGATTGTTTTTATTTAGAGAGAAAAGGGCTTAAATTTTTGGGTTTGGTGTTATGAGAACCAAAAATTGTTTGGAAGCCCAAGAATAGCTTAAGACCCATTGGAAAACTTCAAATTATGACCGAAAGCAAAAAAAAAAAAAAACACGAATAATATTTTTTTTTGTTGCAAAAAACAAGCTAATGGAGAGAATTTTCAAATCATGGGAAGTGGGAAGTGGAGAATGGTTTTCAGCGGCTAAATGCTCATTGGAGCCAAATGTATGCGCATCGACACTTCTATCTCTCAATGCAATATTTCTAGTTGAATTCTTTTTTCTGATTTCTTTCTTTTTCTTGGAAGACTTTTAGTAGTTTAGTTAGTTTAGCATCAACTCCCCCACTCTACAAAGAAGAAATATGGATGAAAATGCTTTTGCATAATAATCTGATCAGGCCAAGGTTTTATAGTTGAACCATAGTAACTGACCGAACTAAAATTATGCATGTTTTTATAGCTATTTTTATATACTTTTTGCCACTTTTATATGTGATTTTACCCTATTTTGCTAGTATTTGTGTTTTTAGGTCTTGAAGACAAGGAAAGTGAAAACTTATTGTTTTTCACTCTTTTTGGAGCTATTTTAGTGACTTTTTACTCAACTATGGATTTGAAGATTCGAAGTTCGTGTTTTGAAGATTTCTTGAAGATATTTTGAAGATTTGAAGACAATTGAAGAATAAATTCAAGAAGTAAGAATTGAAGATTTGGAGCTTATTTGCAAAGGATTGAAGCCAAGCCCAGAAGAAACCGGGAAGTTAAGGATTTTTGGATAATTTATATGAGATTATATTCAGCCCATATAAGTCCATAATTGGAGTTAAAATCCCAATTAATGCCGATTGGACCCTCCAAAATATCCAAATCTCGTAATTTCCCGTAACTAGTCCTATTTGGAGTAGGATTCAGCGCAGTCTCGATAGAAAGGCCATAAATTTCTGCTCAGATGTCCGTTTTGAGCCCATGAGTAGTCGTTGGAAAACTAATTCCGAGCTCTACAACTTTCCTTTGAAGTGCAAAGCCCAGATCTGCCAGTTTCAAGCCCGAATCTGAAGTCGAAGTTTCTGCAGAAATCCAGAAAATTCCAGAATCCTCTTTTGACTTGGATTCTACTCTAGGATGACACCTAATCCAACTTGGAGACCAAGTCATGGCTAAACCGTCCTACCCCTATCCTCCACTATAAATAGCCACCTCCTGTATCACAAATCACATACTTTACACCTAAATACTTTTATTTTTCATAGGTTTAGACAATTCTTTTTTTCTATGTTTCTTTAGTTTAGGTTTTTCTCTAGTTTTAGAAGGGGGAAGTCGACACCCTCTCTAACCATAGAGGGGTGCGACAACCCTAGGTTTTCAAGGAGGAGAAATCGTTCCTCCCTAGTTCTGTAAGTTTTCTCATGCCTCTCATGGATTTTCCTAAGTCCATGAGTAGCTAAATCCTTAATACGTCTAATCCTTTGGTGAATTCAGTCAATTGATTATGGTGAGATTTCTATACTTATAATTTTGCATTAAGTTCTTGATGATAGTAGTCAAAACCCTGTTTTATTTTATGATTCTGAATTTTATTTGAGTTATGTGGCCACTAATGATGTAAGAGGAAGATCTATGGCTAGATCAAGCTTAGAATTAACCACTAAAGTTTGATTATTTGTAGCAAATCAGGTTTGTTTAATCGCTGCCTGATGGGCGTTTGTCCATCGGAGGCCGAGAAATTGTTCTTCGTATGGTTCTACTTTGTAGGCATGTGTGTAAAATTAATTTTCTTAATACTTTGTTCTCAAGTAATCTTTAAGCCCTAAAAAAGTAATCGATTGGTGAAGGAATAAAAGGGATAACTGCAGCTTTAACCGGCCTCTTATCTAATATACATGTTGGGAAACCTATACCAGTTGTCAGTCAAGAATAAGATGCTTAATTCACCTTTTAGGTCAATGATACATAGTTAATCTGATTGAATCATACCATCGGAGAAGAAGTATGCTTTATAATTATTGTTTGCTTTATTAATTTGCTTTAGATCTAGATTTAATTTTATTTGCTTTGTTTTCTTTATAATTGATATTCACAATCCCATATTTTCTAATTGATTTTTGGAAAAGATCTTTCTTTCCTTTGATAATTATAACCCTTCTCTGTGGAATTCGACCCCTACTTGCCCTAGCTAGTTTAGTCAGTTTATGTGGGGATTATTTTAAGATCCCTGCACGACACGCCAAAAATTTTGGCGCTGTTGCCGGGGAAGGGAATTGAAGGAAAGAGAAGCGATATTAGATCCAAGAATTAATCTGCTCTAAAAAAAAGTTTGCGATTTTAAAAAAAAAATTAGGGTTTGCGTCGATAAAAAAAATAATTTTTCTTTTCCGTTTTTCCTTTTAATAAAAGAATATATTTTTATTTTCTGTTTTGCTTTTTAATTTTTTATTTAAGAACTGTTACTGCTAATTTTTCTTTTTAGTTTTGCTTGATTTTTCTAGGAAGTTACATGCCAAAGATAAGAAGTAGTGGTATTGAAGATTTAGAATTCAATCCTGAGCCGGAAAGAACACTATTTTAGAAGAAAAAGGAGACACAAAGCCGATTACAACAAGAAGAAGAGTCATCTAATTCAAGTTCTCAATCTAGTTCGCCTAGATCTGCTGTTTCAACATCGTCAGAAGACATGGCCAACGAAGAACAACCCAAAACTCTGAGAGAGTTAGCTGTACCAAACGTCAATGCCAAACGCTTAGCCATTCAATATCCAAATACAACTGAAAACTTTGAGATAAAATCTGGATTTATTCAGATTTTACCCAAATTTCATGGTTTGTCTGGAGAAGATCCTCACCGACATCTTACTGATTTCCAGACTGCCTGTGCATCTACAAGTATTCAAGGTATTCCTGAAGATCAATTCATGTTAAGAACCTTTCCGTTCACTCTTATGGACCGAGTAAAAGATTGGTTGTACCTTCTACCCACTGGTTCAATCACATCTTGGACGAGCCTTAAGAAGCTATTCTTGGAAAAGTATTTTCCTGCACACAAAGCATCAAGTATATGGAAGGAGATTTGCGGAATTAAGCAACGCCATGGAGAAACAATGCATGAATATTGGGAACGTTTCAAAACACTTTGTGCGAGCTGCCCCAATCATCAAATCACTGAACAGTTGCTGATCCAGTACTTCTACGAAGGATTACTACCGTTTGACAGATCTTCCATCGATTCTGCAAGTGGAGGAGCTTTCATAGACAAAACTCCTGCCGAAGCTTGGACTTTAGTGGAAAACATGGCTGCAAACACTCAACAATTTGGATCTCGAGAAGACTATTCAAGAGAAGGCCCTACAAGAAGAATCAATGAAGTTTCTACCTATTCCACCTCATTGGAGCAACAACTTCAAGAAACGAATCAGCAAATCGCAATGCTCACTGATTTGTTCCAAGCGAATTTCTCAAGTGTGCCTAGGGTTTGTGCTACTTTGGAAGATAACAAGCAAGGAGTCAATGCCGTGGGATTCCAAGGAGCTTATCAAAGGAAGCCTGAACTTTATTGGAGACCTGAGCAACCGAGTCAACAATATGGGAATCAAGGTAATTTTCAAGGAAGGCCAATGAATTTCCAAAGACCCAATTTTCAATCTTCACAAGCTATTTCCATCGAGATGCAACAAATCAAAGAAGCTATGGAGATGATGAGAAAACAAATTAGTCAATTAGCTAGTGATATGAGTGATCTCAAGACACAAGGTCAACAAAGGATTCCATCGCAACCAAAGGTACCTCCTAGAGAGAATGTTAGTGCAATTTCTTTAAGGAGTGGAAAAGAGTTGAAAGAACCATATCCAACCCTTGTCGCACATCAACAAGCTAAAGGAGAGCCAAGCTACACCAAGGAAGACAAATTACAAGTGCCTACCGAAATCAAGATTGAAGATGAACCCAATAACAAAGGAGCTGCGCCGATTGAAGGTTTCAACAAAGAAGATGCCGCAACTCAACCCAAAGGAAAAGGTGTGTGCGATTCCAACAAGTCTAAAACCGATTCCAACCTAATTCCTTTCCAATCAAGATTGAAGAAGTCAAAGAAAGAAGATGATGATCAAGATATTTTGGAGAGATTTCGAAAAGTTGAGGTCAACATCCCACTTCTTGATGTCATTCAACAAATTCCGAATTATGCAAAGTTCCTTAAGCAACTTTGTACCTACAAGAAAAGATTACAAGGTAAGGTAAGCGCTGGAGCTAATGTCTCTGATGTGCTTCAAAAGAGTTTACCTCCTAAGTGCAAAGATCCAGGTACGTTTTCTATTACTTGTTCTATTGGGGGAAGTATTATAGAGAATGCGATGCTTGATCTAGGTGCTTCTTTAAGTGTGATGCCTTATTCTTTCTACAAATCTTTAAATCTTGGTCCTTTGAAAAATACTGATGTTATTCTGCAATTAGCTGACGGATCTTTGGTTTATCCCAAAGGTGTTTTAGAAAATATCTTAATTAAAGTTGAGCATTTGATTTTTCCTATCGACATATTCATCATGGATATGGAGTATTCGAAAGATCAATGTCCTCTTTTATTAGGAAGACCTTTTCTAAAGACTTCTCATACCAAGATCGATGTATTCAATGGTTCATTGACCATGGAATTCAATGGTGAAGTCATCCACCCTAGAATTTCATCTCAAGTGCCTTTGAAATCTAACAATTTTGTTTATGTTATAAGTTCTAAGTTTGTTAAGAAAGGAGCTATTGAAGATTCTTCATCAACAAAGCCTGATCGGATTTCCAAAGAAAGACAAAGAATAATGGACATTCGACAACGCTACAACGAGACTTTCCACCAATTTTGGAGGAGATTCAAGCAGTTGTGTGTCGATTGCCCTCATCATGGATTCAAGGAAGGAATTTTAATCCAAATCTTCTACGGAGGATTGGGACTTAAAGATTGAGTTCTTGTTGATTCTTTCAGTATAAAACCACTACATGAAAGAACCCTGGAGAATGCATTCTATGCCCTTGAAGAATTATCTTCGGAGGACAAAATATTCAACCTCCCATGAGAAGAAAGATCGAGCGAAAGAAGCCAAGAAGGAGAAAGAAGTCAACAACAAAGAAGTTCAACCATCCCTGAAGATCGACCAACCAAGCAATTCAACTGAGAAGCAAGATATAGATCTTAAACATAGAACTAAAGTTGGAAGCATTCTACAACGCAAAGTGGAGAGTTTTCCCCAATTTTGGCAAAGGTTTAAGAAGCTATGTTCTAATAATCCTCACCACGGTTATGATCCAAGAAGATTAGTTCAAAACTTCTACCAAGGATTAAGAGCTTCTGATCGATTGTCTGTCGACACTCTTATCTATATTCCCATGTTCGATCACAGCACTGCTGACATATACGAGATATTAGAGAGTTTTGCCCATATGTTAATTAATGTACCGAAGCAAGCTGTTCAAGGACTCAGCCCGGCTAAGCCCGTGCCGCACAAGCCAGCATGCCCGGCCATAGCCCGGCCATCGACATCCCATGGCCGGACGATACTGTCCAATGCAGCACCGGCCCATGCGCCTAGCTCGGCTACAGCCCGGCCACCCGAGCCTCGCACCCGGACGACACCGACCTCTGTCGCGCCACCTGCCCGGCCCAGCCAGGCCACTGCCGAGCCATCCATGCCACATGACCGGTCATGCCTTGCCAAAGCCGCAATGTCACCCGTGCCATGCCCGGCCTTGTCCGCTCCTTCCGCGCATCCATCCGTGCCATGTTCGGCCTTGTTCACGCCAGGCCGTGCCACCAGCACTCCGCAACTGGCCATGCAAGTTTCCTACCGAACCGACACCAAGCAATGCCCGACCTTGTTTGCGCACCATGCCCGGCCTATGCTGCGCCATCCGCACGCCCAACCGAGCCACCACGAGCCTATGCCGCGCCATCCAAAGCTTTTGTCGCGCCGCCTCAAGCCACGTCCGTGTCATCGCCAAATCATGCTGATTTAAGTTCTTTGATCTTTTCAAGTCTTGATAAATTCAACTTGAAATTATCAAAATCATTAAAGAAAGTAGAATTATTGAGAACTTGTTGAAGGAATACACCCAAAATTCCTTCACCCTTGAAGAATAACCTTCTTTAAGGCAGTCTAGCCGAAGACCTTAAAGAAAGGCGCTTATTGGGAGGCAACCCAATAATATTTTTACTAACCCTTAATATTTCTTTGTTTTATTTTCTTTTCTTTTTTAGGATTTCCATACCAAAGGAGAAAAAGGAGCTTTCACAATATGAAGAAATCGAATGGAGCTTATGCTTGGACTAAACCCCTAAGACCTTAACTCCATTTAATTTTTCTTGCAATGCTTTGATTGATTTTTCCTTGATATGTGATTTATATAGAGATATAGGTTATATAGGTTATAGAGATTTAAAGATGCATATTTATTTTTGCTTTGATTTTCCACACTTGTTCATACATTGAGGACAATGTATCTTTTAAGTGTGGGGGAGTGAGTCTAATTGAGCATAATTACATAGAAAATGGCATAATTTTTTCGAAAATTTTGACAAAATTTTGATTTTATATGTGTATTTTGAGTTATTGATTTGATTTTTTATTGAAGATTACTTAGAATTTTTAAGAATGTTTGATTCATTAATTGATTTATAGTATGATATCTTATTTCTTAGATTAGGTATAATTGAAGTTTGTGATAATTGCTTACCATAGATTATTTCTATGATTGCCTATTTTTAGAACTTGTGTTTAATTTTTATTGAAACTACACTTATGAGAGTATTTTATGAATATGTCAAAAATAAGTGTGGGGGACTATCTATATTAGAAGGGTAGTTTAAAAATCTTTTTCATAAAAAAAGTGTTTTTCATGCAAGAGGAGAAGAGATATCCTCTGCCTTAAAATAAAAATAAATCCATTGTTGTCACTCTTCTCTTTAAACAAAAGGAGTTAGTAACCCTTGGGAAGAGGATAAGAGGCATGGATCGGCAGAAGTATTGTCCCTCTAGAGTGCTAGTAGCCTCAATTAAAATAAAGGGCGTTAGTAACCCCTAAGCATGAACACTTTGAGGTTAGTAACCTCACTTTTCTAAAATCAATTACCCTTTGAAAAATCATTATAACCCATGCGAAATTCTTGATCTACATTCATGATATGCAATTGTTTGAGTAGTGGATATAAAGATGAAGACATAAGCTTATAAAAAGTAGTTATAGTTGTGATGAATGATAAGTGATTAGAGCTACTTTGATTATGGTTACTAAAGAATAAGGATGCTTGCTATATCTTGATCTATTGAATTGGATACTCTTAATATTCTTTGTTATTCTGATTTCATAATTGAATTGATCCTTGATATATGTATGTATTTAAAGTTTTTCAAATGATTTGAACATAAGTGTATTAGTTTAGATTAATGAGTCTTAATTTTAGTTTGTCTACACTAGTTTGCTAGGGACTAGCAAAGATTTAGTGTGGGGGAAAATATGTTCGAGCTAAAATTATGCATGTTTTTATAGTTATTTTTATATACTTTTTGCCACTTTTATATGTGATTTTTCCCTATTTTGCTAGTATTTGTGTTTTTAGGTCTTGAAGACAAGGAAAGTGAAAACTTATTGTTTTTCACTCTTTTTTGAGCTATTTTAGTGACTTTTTACTCAATTATGGATTTGAAGATTCGAAGTTCGTGTTTTGAAGATTTCTTGAAGATATTTTGAAGATTTGAAGACAATTGAAGAATTAATTCAAGAAGTAAGAATTGAAGATTTGGAGCTTATTTGTAAAGGATTGAAGCCAAGCCCAGAAGAAGCCCGGAAGTTAAGGATTTTTGGATAATTTATATGGGATTATATTCAGCTCATATAAGTCCATAATTGGAGTTAAAATCTCAATTAATGCCGATTGGACCCTCCAAAATATCTAAATCCCATAATTTCCCGTAACTAGTCCTATTTGGAGTAGGATTCAGCGCAGTCTCGGTAGAAAGGCCATAAATTTCTGCTCAGATGTCCATTTTCAGCCCATGAGTAGTCGTTGGAAAGCTAATTCCGAGCTCTACAACTTTCCTTTGAACTGCAAAGCCCAGATCTGCCATTTTCAAGCCCGAATATGAAGTCGAAGTTTCTGCAGAAATCCAGAAAATTCCAGAATCCTCTTGTGACTTGGATTCTACTCTAGGATGACACCTAATCCAACTTGGAGACCAAGTCATGGCTAAACTGTCCTACCCCTATCCTCCACTATAAATAGCCACCTCCTGTATCACAAATCACATACTTTACACCTAAATACTTTTATTTTTCATAGGTTTAGACAATTCTTTTTTTCTACCTTTCTTTAGTTTAGGTTTTTCTTTAGTTTTAGAAGGGGGAAGTCACACCCTCTCTAACCATAGAGGGGTGCGACAACCCTAGGTTTTCAAGGAGGAGAAATCGTTCCTCCCTAGTTCTGTAAGTTTTCTCATGCCTCTCATGGATTTTCCTAAGTCCATGAGTAGCTAAATCCTTAATACGTCTAATCCTTTGGTGAATTCAGTCAATTGATTATGGTGAGATTTCTATACTTATAATTTTGCATTAAGTTCTTGATGATAATAGTCAAAACCCTGTTTTATTTTATGATTCTGAATTTTATTTGAGTTATGTGGCCACTAACGATGTAAGAGGAAGATCTATGGCTAGATCAAGCTTAGAATTAACCACTAAAGTTTGATTATTTGTAGCAAATCAGGTTTTTTAATCGCCGCCTGATGGGCGTTTGTCCATCGGAGGCCGAGAAATTGTTCTTCGTATGGTTCTACTTTGTAGGCATGTGTGTAAAATTAATTTTCTTAATACTTTGTTCTCAAGTAATCTTTAAGCCCTAAAAAAGTAATCGATTGGTGAAGGAATTAAAGGGATAACTGCAGCTTTAACCGGCCTCTTATCTAATATACATGTTGGGAAACCTATACCAGTTGTCAGTCAAGAATAAGATGCTTAATTCACCTTTTAAGTCAATGATCCATAGTTAATCTGATTGAATCATACCTTCGGAGAAGAAGTATGCTTTATAATTATTGTTTGCTTTATTATTTTGCTTTAGATCTAGATTTAATTTTATTTGCTTTGTTTTTAGTTTAATTGTTTTCTTTATAATTGATATTCACAATCCCCTGTTTTCTAATTGATTTTTGGAAAAGATCTTTCTTTCCTTTGATAATTATAACCCTTCTCTGTGGGATTCGACCCTACTTGCCCTAGCTAGTTTAGTCAGTTTATGTGGGGATTATTTTTATGATTGCTGACGACCGATCAATAACCTAACAATATTAACCCAAAAATAAATTAAAAGAAAAAAAAAGTAAGAGATGGGTTGGGACCTTTTGTTCGATCTTAACCTATTTCCATGTGCTAGATGACCATTTTCCCCCTCTGAACTATGGTATTTTGGACGTTTTTGCCTCTTAAAGAATTATTTTGGACATTTTACCTCCTAAACTTTTATTTAACAACCATTTTGCCCCTTCGGTTATATATATAATTACTCAAAAATGACAATAATCTTAATTTAATTACTCCATATTGAACATTTCAATGTGAAGTCAAAGACAAAAATTTGTCAAAGTGGAATAATTAAGTTAAGATAAATTGTAAAAAAAAAAATTAAGATAAATTATCAAAGTTGAGTAATTATAATGCAAAATGGGCAATAGGGCTTCTAAATAAAACTTCATGGGGTAAAATGTCCAAAATAAATCTTTAGGAGGCAAAACGTCCAAAGCGCCATAGTTCAGGGAGGGAGGGAAATGGTCATTTAGCCTATTTTCATGTATAGAGGTATAATTTTGGAATGGAATGTTTGAATTTTATTAGACTTATATATAACTAGTCTTCTGCCCGCGCTTCGCTGCGGGCTTGGGTTTTGTAAAAAGGTTACTGGTAAAGATGATTAAGTTATAAAAAGGAAGGTCATGAGATTATGTAGATCGAAAATTTATGCCGCGGGATTGGGTTTGTATATTGGTGCTAGAAAATTTATGCACAATGATTGAATTAGGAACCTGAAATGAAAAGAGAACTTGCATAATATTATCTATCAGGCAAGAGGGCATGGCACTGTTTGTTTGCTGAGAAGAATCAGGGAAAAGACAGTATCAGCTAATGCGGAACAACTGATGGCAAAATGGAGAAAGCATATATAGTTCATATGTTAATTAACGGTACCAAAAAAAAATATATGTTAATTAAAGCTATTCAAATGGAAGCTACCAAATGCAGATCTCTAAAGTGAAAGGGTTAAATATAATAGATTGAACATTGTCTTTAAAAAAGTTAAAAAGAAGAAACAAAGTAGCAAATACAAAGGATCTTTAAGGAGGTAAACAGGAAGTTGAATCCTCTTCATCATCGATCACTTCATCCCAGTGAAAGACAGAATGTGGAATGTGATTTGGCCATGAGAAAATATAAAAACAATGATCACCTCCTATAAGCACATGCGGGAAGCACATTCTGATTAAATGAAACGCATTCAAGAAAGAAAAACAATGATTTGGCCATGAGAAAATATAAAAACTCAGGAGACCACACATTGTCATCATCTTGTAATTTGATCACCTTATGTTTGGTACTTGTAGCAGAGCTTCAAGTTTCTTCCCTTGCAATTCTTTCTTTTGACTTCTTTTCATTCTAATAATTATGCACCTTCATGGCTTTCAAGTCCACTACTTATAGTTATAGTTGTTGGTCCCGTATGAGTTGCTAGAGGGGGGGGGGGTGGATAGCAGACTTTTAAAACTTTGAAGAACTTACTAACTCTTCTGCAAAACAGAAAGTTAGTGCGACCAATATATATGACAATATATTAGTGGGAACAAAAGAAAACAGAACAATACTGCGACTAATTCAGATATGCAGAACAGATAAAGGAACAAGTGCAATATAGAAACAGATAAATAGCAGAGAGATTAAGGGATAGACGATGGCATGCAATGAAAGCTTTAATGCAGAGTAACTCAAAGGGATTAGAGATATCTTATCAGTGCACAGTAATTTATAGAGGTTCGGTCCTCCTGACCTACGCCATCTACCTTGGTTCCCCACCAAGGATTTCAACCAATCCACTAATCCGATGTAGTTACGGGCCTACACCAAGCCGTTACAGCAACCAAGCTTTCCCCAAGCTTGATAACACAGAGCTTTCCCCAAGCTCTAACAAGTGCTCCCCGCACTGATCAAAAACCTAAGCTTTCCCCAAGCTTAGAACAAGTGCTCCCCGCACTGTTTACAATAAAGGGTATAGTTTGAAGAGTGCGTAGAGTGATCCTAGATGATCTAGATACACTGAGTAGGTTCAAGGTTAAGTTCAGGCAAGATTTACAATGAATAGAGTTTAGAGTGATCTTGCAAAAAACCAAGCAGTATGAAAAAGTTGAGTGTGGCGCTTCTTGGTTTTTCTTCGTTATCTTTTTTCCATCCTCTTAAGTCCTTATATAATCAGATCTGCCTCCAACGGTCTTTTCCACATAAAAAGCAAATCCCTCAATTCTGCCAATTTGTTTCCTTAAATACTTAGATTTGCTTCCAACGATCATATTCTTTATTAATTCCAAATCCATCAAATCTGTCAATTCAAGGCGTTGAAAGTTCCATTTGCATTATAGCCGTTGTAGTTGACTTTATCTATCGTTTGGTAAGATCTGACTTGCTGTTGATGTCTGGTAGTCCCACTAAAGTGATGCTCCTTATTGTTGACACTAATCCTTGCTTCTGGTATTGACTTTTGCTTCTGGTATTAGTCCCAGTAAATTCACCTTCCACATTGTTGGCACTAATACTTCATTCAGCTGAATACCTTATCTACAGTAACTTGTAGCTTCTGCTTCCGCCTTGATGTGCTGAGCCAAGTCTTCATTAATCCTTCTTGACTTAAACTTTTCATAAAGCTTTAATTATAGTACGCTTCCTCTGTGCTAATGAGCTTCATGTGAATTGGTTTGGCCATAACCGTACATTAAGTATACTGCTCAATTAAACACTGCACACTAGATAGCTTGATTAGTCACACTAAATAGAATGTTTTGTTATCATCAAAAACACATGGAGTCAATAATAGTCTACAACAATTAGCTGTTATTTGAAACTTTACTTAAAGTAAAATCCATCACGTATGTAGTCTACTTACCATGGAGGGCCAATCTGATAACTTGGCCATCCTTTAATCAGAATGTGCTTCCAGTATGATGCTACCCTGGCTTTATCAGGATGCAATATCATGGCTGAGTACTACAAAGTTCAAAGTAAACATATACTGTTTAGAAGGCAAATGGAGAAAAAGATAAAAGCAATATAGTTTATTATATAAGATAGTTACAGTACACTGCTAGCTACCTAAAACAGGGGGCCTCAAGGAAGCGAACGCCATTGGATGTAATTGCCTGTAGATGTAGATATCCCAAGGAAGTAAGATATGCACAAATTATGATTAGTAAATGACTAAATAATAGTTAATCAAAATTTATGTTAATAGAATCTTCTTGTAAGGACCTTCAACATAATGGTTAACTTTCACATGACACCACACCATTTCAACAATCAATGGTATCTTTCCATGGACCATTTAATCAACATAATAATGTACTTTTTTAGATTAGGGGGTAGGCCTCCAAGAACCTGCAAATCTGAAAAGACATACGAAAAAGGTTTAAGCCACTATTAAACTTTGAGATGGATAATCTCTTTTATGCTTGTTAAGGAGAAATCTCCCCACTTTCTCAACAGGATGATAACAATCCCTAGATGACAGTTGCCATACTAATAAAGATATTACAATATTTGCCTATTATCAGAAGACCCTTACCATTTCCAAAGTTTAAAAGATTAGAAAAGCACCTTCAAATACAAAAGATGATCAGCCAACCTCACTGATTTTGCAATAAGTGTTCGGATCCACTTTTGGCATGTCAATGTAACCTTTACCACAAATTTGATGAAGAAAACCATCTTTGTTTGAAAACAACCTATGCAATCACCAAACACATGTTTGCGGTAAAAATATTTTTTTTTTTGGACAGCAGGGGCTCAAACTGTATGCACAACCAAAATTCGTAATTACCGAAATAAAGACAAAGACCAGAGCCTGACATTTATACAATAGCTTGAGCCTGGTATTTACACAACAATACCAAACATCTGACCAATAACTTTGGTAAGCAAGAGAAGTTTAGAAATTGGTGGTGAATTTGATGGGTACAGGTCAAATTTCACAAATTTGTCAATAGGAGGATTCATCAGTAAATTTTTTAATAGGAGGATTTATCAGTTTTCCCTCAACCCGAAATTTTATGTTAAAAGCAATACATTCATTTCAATAGGAGGATTTTAGAGAACTACTTGAAATTTTGCTCCAATACAAATCACTAAGGATAATAAATGACATGAAATTCAACATGCAATGGAAATATTATTGCCAGTAATTAAGTTTAGATGAGGCAACATGGGAACTTTAGCAGCTGTTAATCTTCCAAGCATTAAGCCTTAATTTTAGTAATCAAATCATGGTCATTGAATTGAATTCATCATGGAAGAGAGTAATAATTAATCTTATTTAGTAACAGGCCATTAAGGCAACAAAAAACCTGATATATATGAAAATTGAAAATGAAAATAAAAAAAATAAACGGGTTTATGAAGAGATATTGTAGTTCCTTTCAAACCCAAAGAGCTGAGAGAGATGCCTGAGGAAGTTGAGTTGCAGCCACTTCTTTAATGAAACTAATGTGGTCTGCAATTTTTTTTTTTTTTTCACATTAATTAGCTTGCAACTGGCTAAAACATAGAAGGGGGGAAATGCTGGTGAACCATTAAATACCGACCTGGAAATGAAGAAGAAGAGTAGGAGGAATCCGATGGATCTTCCATGGCCAAGGAGCAGACAACTCGCGCGTAGTGATGAAAAGGCCATGACTTAAACTCACTAAATAATAAAAAATAAAGTGACATAAAGATTGAATTAAATAATATAGAAACTTAACAATAACATCAAATTGAAGAGTATGATGAGGTTAATATAAAGAAAAATCTAAGAAAGTTCTGTATATGGAAGAAAGGTGGAGGAATTAATCTCAGCCTACCATTCGCTTACAGAGATCATCAGTCTTCCACTGAAGAGATTAGTAGCAGCTGTCTTCTTTATTTAGCAAAGATATTAACATTAAAATGCCTTTCATGAGCTTTATCCCATCGTCGTCGCTTTTGACATCATCTCCACTTTCCCGCTTTTCTCCTAGCCTCTCAAACATAAGAAGTTGCTGCTTCAGCCTTTTGATTTTGGTAAGAAAGTCCAGGAGCTTGGTCATCCTAAGTTCCTAACAGAGATCCTGATGTCAAACGTTTTACAGAGTGAGTTATGCAATGACCATCCTTGAACACAGAGTTCTCTCCAATCTTTTGGTAACAAATCAATGAAGACAACAAAGAAAACAAAAGAGGACATGAACTAATACCCTAAACCAATTAGTAATAATTCCTAAAACATACTGAAAATATGTAACAGGCAATTTTCCCACAAATCTGTTATCAATATCAATTAAGACCTGTGATCTAAGTGATCCTTCAATTCTCTCAATAAAGAACCGATCTCAATTCACCTAGTGAAAAACTTTAGTCAACCTACATTGAAAAGCATACCTCCAAATTTGAAATGGATTCATAAGGAGAACTATCAAGATATGGATCATGAGATCCAATCAGTGCACCCCGCGCGAGACTTTTTCCAAGTAAACAATGGTTTTCCAGTAATCATTTCTGCAAATATGCATCCTATGCTCCGTACAAAAAGCTATGCAATTGAGAGATAAGAAATCTTAAAGGAACTCCTTCATATGCAACTATAATTGCTTTGTTTCATATTAAGCTTAAATAATTAATGAAGAAAACAACTAAATTTCATATCCATATCCAATATATATTATCATCAAAAGCATAAAGGAGAAAACATTCAAAGCTTTCAATTAGGAGACACGCAAATTTGATTAAAAATGAAATGTGAAGAAAAGGAGAGAAAGAGAGAGGGAAAGTATATAAATTCCATGGGCAGGATTATGTATGATTCCCTCTACTTGAAACAGTTAATAAACAAAACAAAGGAGAAAAAAGGGAGTGATGTCAAGCTTCAACAGTTTCCCCTGCAATGATTGTGATACCTAGGTATTAATTAACTGATACTCTCTTTCAAACAAACCTAATACCCTCAATATAATAATTTCAAAGCAATAGATACAGTAAGCAAAGCCCTCTTTATTTACCTGGAGTTCCTGCTGGAAGGTCTCTTTCTTCTTAGTAATTGCAGTAGGAGGCCGCTAATGATACTGTTGATAAATGGAGCCATTGCTGCTGTAGACACCCGTTTTTGTCCTATATCCTTCAATTTATTTTGTTATTTGGTATTAGGGTCACCTAGGGGCATTTGGGTCACTGGCATATTCAGGGGTATTTTAGTGATTTTTACATCGGGAGGGCATTTGGGTCTTCTGACTAGTTTTCTCGAGTAATTTGATTATTAGTTCATTTAATTAAGCCTTAGTTATCATGCATAAGAAAATTCTTTCGTTTAAATTACATTTAGCATATTCCACCATTTTGGTTAAATAGTGTAACTTTAGCATTTTAACCACCTATTTTAACATAAGATTATTTTAGGAGTCCAAATTGGTTAATGTTAATTTATTTAGACTACTTCACATTTATATTGCTAGGTAGAAATAGAACTTGCATTTTTCATTTGCTAAGTAGTTAATTTCGTTTGATAGTGATTAAATTTGTGAGTAGTTAAATGCATTAGAATAAGGGTAGAAAAATCACAAGAAAATTGTTTTAATTGCATTTTCAGTAGATATTTTGGTTAAGTTCATATCCATACAGCATTCATTACATCATTTTTACAAAAATACAAAAAAAAAATCACTCTTCTTTTACAAAGCATTGCATTTGGCATTTTTCTTTCTCCTCTTCACACGGTTGAGAAGGACTTGAAATGAGTCTTGGTCTTGGTAATTAGAGACCTGCAGGAGAGAAAAAGAAGTGCAAAAATGTTCTCCACATATACAAAAGGGCACATACACCATTAGTTGGTATACATGCAAGGAGAGCAAACAGAGCACTCATGCTTGGGGAAAAGAAACTTGCTGTTGGCTACATCAAGTGCAAAAGATGAGATTCATTCTCACCCTCAAAAGGTTGATGAAGCCATGAGGAAACAGAAGCAAACACGTTAGTAAATGGCACAAGAAAATGCAAGGGATATGCAGGCTAACTAAAACCATTACAGCAGTCAAAACCAAGAAACAAAACAAGCTTCAAGGTGCAAAGGGCACAGGACGACGAAATGGTTAAAAATGCAACAGACAGGGCACTGCAGTAAGCTTGATATACACACCCAATCAAGCATGCAATGCCACATGATCATTTAAGAGCTAAAGCCAAAATGTAGAACACCAAAGTGGCAGCAAGGCAACATGCTTTAAAAAAACAATTCAATGGTGTTATTTGGCATATGACAAGGCAGTATATTCAACATGCAGAATTAGGGGATCAAGGCAGAATAGAGAAAATGGGCGGGACATTAGATCGAAAAGAGCAAGAGGGCAAAGCAATTTGAAGTCTTAGCAAGGCTAACTAATTTGGATAGAATGCAAGGCTAAGGATCAATGAACAGGGAGCACAATATACATAATCTGTCAGTTCTACTTCAAGAGCGAGATCAAGAGATTTCTAAAGCAATGAAGTAACAAATGGATCAAATGACATTGGCAAGACAAGTCCACATATATTTCAGTGCGGTAAACATTCTGCAACCATCAAAATGGAATTTTATCACAACCACTAAGTTCACCATAGTTAAGCCAACAACATCAAAATGACCACCATCAAAGATCCTTACCAACCATGCATCTGTTGACTGGTCCAAAATAACTTTAGAAGCTGTTTTACTGGTCCACCTCAGCAATTCCTCATCAAAAGAACAAGAAATTTGTCAGGAAAGCTGAATAAGCAAGTCAACGAGATGAAAGAGAGAAGAAAATAAACATTGAGAAAGAAGGAGACTCTTACCTGGCAGCCACCTCAGCAATTTACCAAATTTCTTCCCAACAGATTACAAAAGAAGACAAAACAGCCAAAGCTCACCAATTCAGTGAATTAGTAAACGCCAATGAGTAACAGAAATTACCTGACCTTCAGCATATTGACCAAGATAGCCATGCAGGCCCTTTCTCTCCTTGATGCCAATCTTAACTGGTACAAACAGACAAAAAAGTATGTTAGCAGAAGGAAAGGAAGAAAAATTGAGGTTAAAGTGGTGATAATTATCAAGAAGTTGGGGAATTTACCTCAAATACCAGAGGAAAGTTCGGGGAAGCTAACGGAACTCGCCAGCTCACCAAGCTTCATTCCTCATCCCAATCCATTGAAACCGAGAGCACAGGTGGAAAATAAAAAATAGGGAAAATAAAAATCGAAAAGGGAGAAAGCTGAAAATTAGGGTATTAGGGACACTATATAGAGGATCATTTTCGTCTCCCTTGGTACGGATTTTTGGAGAGAGAAATTAGTTGGGTAGAAGCTAGGTTTCTTTGATTTTGCTCTCTCTTCTCTTCTCTCCAATTTTGAACAAAAAAACTAGAACAAGTGTGGGAAATGTGGCCAGGTAATGATTGAATAGAGGCGAATCCATGGATTTTGTCTAAAGATATCAATTTGCCCTATCGACTCTCTGTTTTTCGATCGATTTTAAGCAAAATCTTGCCTTTTTTTCTTCTGGTTTTTGAGGGGTTTTGGGTTCCCAGAGGCTGAGATTACGAATCTGGAATTGATTGGGTAAAAAGAAGTTAACTTGGGTGAGTTCTTGAAGGATCTGATCGAAGCGGCCTAGGGTTTGCTGTTTTGAAGCATCGAAGAAGAAGGGGAAAGGAGGAAGAAGGAAGACGCGTTAAAAAGGAAGGGCTAGGACCAAACGACATCATTTTGGTAAGCTCTCTTTTCAATTTCTTCAATTTAATTCCTGATATTTGGAGTATGTTGCTATTTGGGGATGATTATGGCTAATTATGTTGATTTGAGGCATCCTTATTTTGCTTTCATAGAAAAGTTAATAGATTTAGGTTATATTGACCATAAATAGTCTTTTTCATGATTAATATAAGTAAAGATCTTGGTTTGTCTTATTTTTTATGTTGAAATCTCAAATATCTTGTTGAGTTTTGGCCATGAGTAGCATTAAGATGAGTCTTCTAGTTTAAAGGTTAAGTTTTTGTTTAAATAGGTGGTTTATATTAATATATTTGTTAATCTTTGTTGATAAATCAATAGATCCTAGGGTTTGAGTATTAGCTAGTTTAAAGATGAAATCTTTAATTGAAAATGATTAATAAATGTTAAAGTTTAAGTTTTGGTGTTAAAATCAACTTGGAATTTAAGTTTGGTTTTAATGGTTTGAACCTTTTTAGGTTCATACTAAATCAAAATGATTCATTGATCCCATTTAGAGACTCTTCTAATTGCAAAAATCAAAACTTTAGTTTAAAGTTTAAATTTTTGAACTAAAATTAGCTTGGAAGTTTAAAAGCCATTTTTGAGCTAATTTTGGTTTTAAAATGCAACTTTGAGATAAAGGATTTTACTTTTTAAATTTGAAGTGACTTGGAATAGAGTTGATGAATTAATTTGGATTAGTATTTACTTAAAAATTAAGTCTTTGACTAGAGATTTGGTTTCTTTTAGGTATAAGTTAATTAAGGAGTAGATTTAATTTTCTCATGTCAAGTTTGTTTAGTTTGATCCTTTATTTAGAGACTTATGTTAGGATCGTGTAATTGGGTGTTTGGTTTATCGGTTTTCAATTTGTGTTAAATACCCCTGAAATTTGCTAACTGTTTCATTAGTGTGCAGAGTGGTCCCCAGAATTGTCCAGTTGGCCCTTAGTTTTCAATTTATTTATTTATTTGGGATTTGTAATAATTTAGTAATTCAGTAGAAGTAAAGTAGAGAGTAATCGCATGCATATCATGTTTATTTGTCATTAATTATAACTGTTTGCATTTTATGCCACTTATATCTACTTCGATTAATAAATGGGAGTTTTTAGCTACGACGAGCAAATCCCGGGTAAAGGTGCAAGAGCACGACCTCTCGGGATTTTGCCCCGAGATTGATTGATCTTCACGAATATCCCTGGAGGGCTGGGCTAGGTTCGTGAGGGCTAATTCAAGTAAACTCCTTTTTATTAATCAACTAATAAAATTGGACCTTGCATTCATCATTTCATACATGCATTAGTTAATATTGAGGTTAAGATTTGAAAAAAGCAAAAAAAAGGAAGGAAAAGGAAAAATTGAAAAAAATGGAAAAATCAGAAAATTAAAAGATGTAATAAAAATGGGTTTTGCCAAAAAAAATGTTTTCAAAAGAACCATGTTCTCTTATCAGTTTTCAAAAGTAATTAAAATTGGTAATCAAGAGTTTTTAAGACTTAAACAGTGGTTTTCAAAATTCAAATCAGACATAGTTTCAGGATTAGTAATCAATAAAAGATTGGAAAAGTTTTTCCAAAAAGATAAGAAGAAGGTTTTCTTGCCATTTCTAGGGGAATTAAAATGGAGATTTTCAAAGCAAAATAAAAGACTTTTAAAACAAAAAAGAAAAAGTTTTATCACAGCATTTTCAAAATTTCTTCCTGGTGCGGAAGATTCAACAAGAGAACAGACAGTGAAAGAGAATCGAAATAGAATTGGTCGACGGTGGTTCGATCACATTCTTCGTGTCCTCGACATTTGGTTTTAAAAAAAGTGATTTCATTTTCTTTTATAACCCTTTTTTTAATGATTAAAGATAAAAGCAACCTGTAATATTAAACTTGTTAGATCTAGATTAGACCAGAGGTACCGTCATTCGACGGGCGTTGTGGGGGTGTTAATCCTTCCCCACACGTAACCGACTCCCGAACTCGAGTTTTGGTTCGCAGACCGTAGTATTAGACTTAGTGTGTCCGTCGTCAAGCATGGTCCACTAGGTCTAGGATTGGTAGGTGGCTAATCACACCTAGGCAAAAAAGATTAGTGGCGACGGGGTCCCCCGGACCCGGACTTTTCGACAGCTGCTGTTGGTTGAAGGCAAATTAGCAGCAGAATTAGAGTCAAATCTAAATCGAAAATCCATATAATATAACTAACCAAAAACAAAACATATATATAGCTAAAAAAATTGAAATGTTTGATATATTTAATATACCACAAAGAATCCACTTCCATTGAGTTAAGCTAACGCATGATTGGAGGACTTAGGAAGGTTCCTTCATTTTCTACCCTAAGTTAAGCTAGCACACACCTGATGAATGTACACATCAGATTCTAACAATTTGACTCAGCTTATATTCATTTGAACCAAAGCAAATGACTTAAGGGAGCTTACTCAGGTTTTACCCTTATTCTTCAACACATCTACTTGAATATTCACCATAAGATTCAAACAACCCAAGCCTGGCCTAATAATTATCACTCTTTCTTAAGACATGAATCTAGGATTTTGAACCCCTGATAAACTATTTGAATACATAAGGTATAAGACATAATTTAAGGGTGGAAAATAAGGAAAAAACATTAAGTTTATTTATTTGATCCTAGATTTTCTTTTCAACCCCATAAACAACCCAAGCTGCTGCTGCTTCCCTTTTATTTTCTTTTCATAATTCCTCCAGGAATTTTTGTCCTCTTGAATTTGTTTGCACCTTTTAGTTAAAGCATCATTTGAAAAAATTGAACTATTAGTTAAAAAATACACATTGCCACTAAGCTACTATAACGTATTTTAGAATAAAAGTCATCAATGACATGGTTGTTTCAAGTTCAACCTATTAAAATGCATTAAAAAGGTACAAATCGAAAGTGTAATTTTCATCAACCATCAAATATTTATCTTTCAAATATAAGCAAAAGTTAGCAGCATGGCAAAGTTTCTTACTTCATAAGGATCAAGGGTTTTAACCTCTACCAATAAGACTAATAGCGTCGATAAAAGCACAAAAGACAACCGTGATTGTATCTTCATCTTCTCAAACAAAACGTATCACTCCATAATGGAAGGAATTTGTTGTGTATCTTCTTAAAATAAGACAGGCTGCTAAAAGAAAGGAAGCAAAGATCTGTCATCCCCAAAAGCAACATCGGCAATGCAGCAATAACAAGTGAGAGACCCAGTTTCAAGGAGATTGAAGTTAAGATCCATCTCATTTCCCATAATCCAAGAGGCAATCACGTAGAGTGGGACCTGAATCATCACCAATTCACAATGTTGATTTCATTAAATTCAAAAAGTTCCAACATGTAAATTATCTAAAAGGGCAAAAGGGTTAAATTATTTGTTAAAGTTCGTACCATAAACATGGAAATCTGGGTTGCAGACCCCAATGCAACACCTAAAGAAATATCATGCATTTGATATCAGTCCAATATTTCATTAGGGACTCTGTTTTTGATAAAATGAAACTAAAAGGAAAGAAAATATAAGGGCAAAAAATTGTCAAAGCTATAGAAGAAGAGGAGATGAAGAAATCAGCCAGGCACTACACTGCACAATACAACGCACCAAATCAAATATTCAAATCAGATATCCGAAGCCGAGACTGACACATGGAAGACCAAATCGAATGATGCTGGTAACTATCATAAACATAAGTAGGAGTGCAGCTCCAAATTTCCTGATGGCAAAAAAAAAAAATGAAGATTTGTTAGTTCTGGTTCGATCTAACCCAAGCAAACTATTTTTGGCACTACAATAGCCAAAAGGCAAAATATTTTTGGAAAAGACCAATAGTCAAAATAAGAGTCCAATCTTTGGAAAAATGTTCGATTTATGACTCAATCTTTCAGTTTGATTCAATTAAGGTCAAATGTTCCAATTTAAGCTCAAATAAGAGCCTGATGTGAACTTGACACACGATATTGGGCAATGCATTCTAAATCAACCATATGCCTTTAGTTGAGTAGAAATTGGAACGTTGAACCATGATTCGACCAAATTAAAAGATTAAATCCTAAATCGAGTATTTTCATAAAGATCATAGGTCCTTATTTAAACATTTAGCCTACTGAAAAACCTAACTTAAAATCTATGAAGTATCAAAAGTTGGATGCTATGTTGTAATTTGGCAATGAAACATTTGATGTATAAAATCTGTAAACGAATCTATACATGACAAAAGCTTAATTGTAAAGCGGGAAATATATATAGTGGAAGTAAGTAGGCAGCATGCTAAAGAGTGAAGGGAATTGCTTTTGGGAGGAAAACAGATGTTTTAAATTCTATGGTGACACACAGCTTTAGCTAATAGCTTAGCTCCATAATAAGGCTTAAGGACCCAAAATCACAGGAATTGAAGCAAAGGCCATCTTACGTCAAAAGCACAATCTCAAACTTAGGTTATTTTAGGGGGCTGATTTGCCTTGACAAAAAGAAGAAAAGATTGGGAGGAGAAGCTTCAACTTCCCCCAAATTGAAAAAGAATTAGTTTTAAGAACAAAGGGAGAGGGAAATAATTGAAGCGTAAGAAAGAAAATAGATAGGGACAAAAAGGGATGGGGCCATAATAGCAAAGGGGGCAATTGGATATATGATAGTATAAAAGAAATTTACAGATGCCACATGATCACTAACATGGACACATGGGAACCAATTTTTTTCCCACTATGCAACAAATAATCATTCATCATTAAAAACACAAAACATAGACAATACCTTTTTGTCATTTTTGCTCATTGAAGGTCAACTTTCATTAATCCCCCATCTGGTCTGGTCCATGTCCATTCTCCCAACACATATTCGCTTAGACTGTTAAAAAGAAAAAAAAAGTAATCAGTAAATGCTTATTACTATCTTGAATGTTGAACTAATAAAATTCTCTGATTATTTATTTATTACTTTCAAAATAACCATGGAAGAAGTAAGTTTCACACTAAAGCAGTGGACCATATATTTGAAGAAGAGAGTAAACAATGACCAAGATAAAAGGCCTAGAGAAACTGACTCCTTTTCTGGATATATGGTTAAAACAACGTTAATCATTCTTGTTAAACTTTTGACAGCATTCGTCCTTGAATATGGCCTTGTTTTGGATTTGATCCATTCCCCTTTTAACCTTGTTGGCAAGACTTAGGCATAATACTCATTTTCCCACTTAAATTTTAACAAAAGGGTTTTCCCCATAAACTTTTAATTTGGAACTTTCACCCCCTAAAATATCAAAATGGGGACAATTTTCCCCTGGCCGCCAACAATTCCGTTAAGTAGCCCAAAAAATTGCTAACAAAGTTTAGGGGGTGAAAGTTATAACCTATATTCAAAATTACCCTTTGTCAAAAGTAATACAAAAACTGATCTTTATGGCTTTAATTTGACAAAAAATAAGAAGTACTCAACCAAATTTGTTTTATTAAAAGTTGCAAAAGCATCTCTCTTTTATTCCAAAAATATGAAAAAGAAAAAGAATTTATCTAACATATACACGATCTAGGACCCATGATTATTCTCTTTAACTAATTGTTAGTAGTACCGGAAGAGGCAAATGTAGAATTATCCAGCAAGTTAAACTAACCTAGAGGCTAGATGTAACATCAAATATATGAATCACACTTATATTTTGTCATTTTCTTTTTGTCAAATTTGCATAATTTCATTAATCTAAAAAAGAATATAAAACCCGAACAAAGATTTGCTTCAACAATTGTAGATGTGTTTATACCACTATTTACTTGAATGTAATTAAAATCCAAATTCTTGATCATCGAAATTAATAATTCCATAATCTATCCATCGGTCACACAATATTGACATGATCAGCTAAGTAAAGCAACTAAAAGTAGTTTGAATTAAAGAAGCACCTGAAATTCACCCACTGAGATTAAGCGACTTCAATGCTGGATCGAAGGAAGACAGCTCCATATGGTGGAAACGTGATCACATTATTAAGAGTCTTCTTATCTTTAAAAACCAACCTGATTCCTGGAGGAAGCAGGTTCACCAACAATGGGTCGGACAGAGATCTCATCTAAGTAAAAAAATAAAAATAAAAATAAAGAAGCAAGGGGACAGACCGAGAAAGATTGAAAGGAAGATGATGATGAAGAAACGGGGAAGAAGAAGCAGAAACCACCAGAAGAGAGGGAAAAAAGACCTAAAATCTTTTAATTAATAAAATTTAAAATATAAAAACTCACCAACCATGCCCAAAACGGAATCTCTGTTTTTTTTACCCCTCAGGTTAGCACTTGTGAATCTGAAAAATTCAAATAAAAATTCACCAAACATTGTGCCTAATCAAGAGATGATTACAAAGAGAAAAGCAACTAAAAGTACTTTGAATTATTAAAGAAGTACCTGAAATTCACCCACTGAGATTAAGAGTCTTCTTATCTTTAAAAACTAACCTGAGTCCTGGAGAAAGCTGCTTCACCAACAATGGGTCGGACAGAGCTCTCATTTAAGATTTCATCTCGTAGACAAAATTGAGAAGAGAAAAGAAAATTCAGGAAGCAAGAGGAGAGACCGGGATAGATTAAAAGGAACCACTCGTGAAGAATCAAAACAATGGTGGATTAGCATACAAAACACCCAAAACCCAGAAATAACACCGAAAGTAATGAGTCTCGATTCGAATAAAACCCGCAAAGCCCTCTGGAAGGAAGAGAGGAAAGATTAATCAACAGGAGGAACGAATAGGATAGCGAAAAAGTAAGGGGGCGGGTAACCTAACTAAGCCAGGGAATCGCGGGGAATAGGGAAAATACGGTAAACGGCTTGGTTGGATAACCCAATTGGGGAGTGGGGTAAGAGAACGAGCGGGCCGGATCCGGGTAATTGAGGAGGAGGAGTGGATCGGGACACGTGGCGGAGTATGATTTGATAATAGCAAGAACAGTAATAAAATTGGGTGTTAAATTGAATTGAGAATTCCCATTGTTACATGAACAGGGAACCCGCTGGCCTCCCATTAAGCAAAGGTATAGATTTATATATACTATATATCATGGGTGTGCAGGCGGTCGGTGACTCACCTGAAACCGACATGGAATATATTGCACCGACCACCGACCGACCTTGTTAGGAACCGAAGGAAACCGATTTCAGTCGTTTTTGATCGGTTTTCGGCTGGTTGATCGGTTTTCCAGTTTAAATTCCAACTCTGCAACAAACCAGATTAAGCTCCTTTTGCCCCCCATCTTCCATTGATAATCATAAGCGGAAAGTAACACAAACCTTGCATGATATCAATATCCACAATGATAAATTAAAACCAAAGAGAAAGAAAAAAGGGCAAATATACCTACATCTCAATCTCTTAACAAACATTTAAAGCAAGAAAGTGATAAGATTTACAAAAAGAGTTAGAACCCAACTCTTGTTCGATTCGAAGACTGTTGTCATGTTCTGAGTTGGGTGAAAATATGGTGAATGAAAAAGGCTGGGGAAGAGAGAAAACTAAAAAAGATTATAAAGAATTTTTTTAATTTCTGATATATATAATTATATATATATATATATTATAAAAAAACGTTATATATACTAGGTTTTTTACCCGCGCTTCGCAGCGGGATTTTTCCAATCAACTTGAATTGTTAAATAAGGTACAATCATTGTAAGATGGGTATGATTTGGGTACAAAAGATCACTGAAAACACCTCACATGTTAATGAGAGATCTTATCTCCATACTTTTGTGATACTTTTGTGTTTAGCAAATGTAATAGGTAAGAGTATCCACTTAAAACATAATGCATGTTGGAAAGAAATAAGGGAACAAACAAACTAATTAAGATCAGTGAGGTTCATCACTTCTAATTTTTGCAACTATATATATATATATATATATATATATATCATATAAAAGACATCATGCATCAATTAAGAGCTCAATCGTTACTCATTGGAACAACATGAGTTAGGAATAAGATGAAACCATAGCAATCCTATGCACAACCCATACTAATATTTGGAAAATTCACAATTGTCGACGACTATTTTTCTCCCATCTGAACTGAAATTTGTCACTGATCTTGCAAGTTCACTATAATGTCTTGCACCCTTCTGCCGTCTTCATCCAATGTGTACTCATGTTGATCTTTCTCAATAAACCACTCCTGCAGTTTTGGAGAACATAAAAATTAGTAAAGTAGGAAAATCTGAAGACAAATTATCTGTCCAACCATGAAAATGTTTCTACATTGCCGCAATGCAAACAAAAAAATCCTACACTCTAAAATTTGTTCTCAGTACTCTATTGCCTCCAACAGCTAGCTCCATTATCTTTGACAATTTCAGCTAACACGCAAAATCAGAAGATTCTGTGCACCAACCTGAGCAGATCAGATTGCAAGAATACCACTTCTTGTACCTACATCCAACACAGTCTTCACCAGTAGCTACCGAATTAGTTCCAAATCACAATTTAACATAGTTCCAGAATAAAACTAAGCACCCATGTCTCTCAATTTGAATTGATTTCAGGTTATCTCAGAGCTCCACGAATAATGCTACAAACAATCCAATATCAAAAGTGTTTGCTTCAATATTATAACCTTAATAAGTCTTATTGTCATTGACAAGTAACAAAATTCAAAACATTTGAAATATAAATCAACACCTAATTGCAAAACCTTCCATCATGAGTTACGTACATTAATAAAGAAAAGTTTATCCTTTTATATATAATATATATTTGGGTTCATGTTCTATGGTTTTGAGCCCAAGAAAAAATCCATCTCCTTCACTGCAAGTAAAGTCTCTTTTGATAGATAAATCTAACAAATACTTGCTGGCAATAACACTTCTGGATATCAAGCTATTCTGCTAAAAAAATTTACATGATAGATTTAGAAGAATAACATAAGAAGATGCCTAACGTGCGTGATAGCATATATGCAAAGCCATCATATTTTTACCATTATTTGCACCAAGACTCCAAGAGTCAACAATTAGAACTAAAAATCTAAATTAGCAGCCCTTCAATGGTTAGCTAAGGGAGTGAGGAATGAAAGATAGCCCAAGGACAGATGAGACGACCAAGTTCAGTAAGGAGAATCAATTGCTCTTGGAGATTTCAATAGAAGACACTTGACAAAGTTAACAGAAACTACTTCAAAACTTGAGAAACATTTGACAAGCATTTCAAAACCTCACCATTTTCAGTTTTCAAGGATTAATCTCAAACCCAAATATCATTTCAAAAGACTTTTGGGGATCACTTAAATAAATTAATGGAGAATATTAATAAGTGAATACCTTGACTGGAACATTATCCACCAGAGTGATAAGAGGAGCAATCTTCAAATGTAGGTCAATTTCATTCCGAGCCTATCAGACCAACTTCTCTAGCAAGATTCCTGATGTTGCACCAATTCAGATTATTTAAAGATCAACTCACAGAAAAAGAAGATACATAATGAATAAAATCAAACCTCACATTTCATGAATGAAACATGAAGAAAAAATAAATCAAACTGAACTCACTTGAAACCTTGAGAACCTTTCTTGGTATAATCTTCAACCAATCTCTTGCATGAAAATCTTCAAAGATTGAAGCAGGTAAAGGACGTACAAAAGAGATTGCAACCCTAAAAAACCTTCTGAAGCAGCAATCACTATATGAAAAAAAAATTCACCAAATTTACTGGTAGTGGATGCATGTTTATAGATCTCAGAAAACGAAAAAAAAAGTTATCATAAGTTGGGAACAATTTATTAGCCTGACTTTAATTTTTCATATTTGATTATCTCACTTCAAGAAGAAAATGTAATACAATCAATCAACCATTGTCATAAGCTTTCAGTTCAAAACATGTATATTATACATTGTCAAATGGCATATACAGGGGTGAAACTTCATTCAAACATTTTCATCAAATAAATAGTAATATTATACATATTTAATGAACTAAAAAGTCATTCAAACAGACAATAAAAAAATACTGGAGCAGACATGAATGAATTTTTTTTAAAGTGCAGATAAAGTACCTGGGATACAATGTTGTGCGACAGCAGACATTATAAAAGTTAAATCCTTGACCTCTTAATGCCATCAACAATAGCCCGCATATCTCCTTCCTCAAACATATCAGCAGCAGCAAGCATCATTAGAAGGGAACCAAATAAAGATAAAAGTCTCGTAGGAAAATCAAATTTAGCTTGCTTGTTAGGAGGTTTCTCTATTGAGAGCCATCACATTGGCTTTAATCTGCATTGGTGGGTGAATCTGCAATACAAACATTAATAAACATAAGGAAATCAATTTCTAATTGTACTGAACTTGGATCAATGTGAATTAAATGAGTGAAGAAATTAATAGAGAACTTATCAAGAAATACACATCTCTTTCAAGCACAAAGCCATTAGTTTACAACTTAAAGCCTTTAATAATATATGCAAAAGCTAAGTAAAGATGGCCAATCTATAGGAAAGACATAGGTCATTGTATATTTTAACTTATGATATATAAATATGCACCACTCAAACATTTCTTTGACAATCAAGTGCTAGCAGTGCATTTTGAATCCAATTTCTAAACATCATTTGGTATAGAAAGAACCAAGAACAACACATGGATCAGTTAACCTCTTGGAAGCCTTCTCCACCAAAAGCCTCTTTACTTTCAAATTTTCCTTCAAAACCTTGCAAAATGGAAATCCAAAATCTTGACTTTGGCCAAACGTGACTAACATTGTCAAAGCTCTTCAGCCTCTTCTTATTGCAAAACCATTAAGACCAGACACTCCAACATAATGTATAATGTCTGAACTAAACATAACACCATTAGTGAGGCTTCAATGTAGTTGTGACTCTTTTCCACATTTTTTTCTAATCTCATTACATAATGAAGTAGGGTTTATGATCAAATTATAATTCCTTAAAACCAATAAAGACCAATGGAATTACCTTGGTAGTGACAAATGCAATGAATGATGACCTATCATTTATCTGCATAATTTTATGGAAACAATCTTTTTCATTTCTTATCACCATTGATAGAAATTCATGAATATATATATGCAACCAAGCTGAAACAGATAATCAATAGACATAGTTTAAAGACCAAAGGATGCGCCACAATCTATTCTACAGGGAAAAAAATACACATCAATATCAACAAGGTACCTTCATAGCCTTGGTTCTGTATCAAACTGAAAACCCATTTTTCGCATTAACCTTCTCTCGCCTTCAATCTGTCCAGAATCAATTTGTAAAAAATATAAGACAAACAGTTAAATTTAAGAGAAACCTAACAAAGAAATTAAAAATAAAAAACGGGAAAATCTCAAACTCTCCATCGATTTTCTCTGACTACCCTGTCAAGAGAGCAACATACTCCAGCATACCTGAAAATGTTTTCATAGTCACGATGAATAAGAGGTCTAAATTTACTCAAAGATTGGAAAGAATTATGTGATTTTTACAGTAGCATAGCATTAGCATCAATCTAATAAGCTCCAAGTCAGCAATCAAATTCTTTATAGCCATCCGTATGAAACCAAAACAAAATAAGGCATGCAGGAAAGAAATCCTTTGCTACCAAATTGAAACACTCCAAATAAACATGCAGAACTTTGCAGAGGAATTAAATTTTAGGGGAAAAAAAAGAAACAAAAGCAAACAATGAGATAAGAACAAACTAAGATAATCAAATCGAGGATCTTAAGAGAAAATAAAGACAACCTTCAAACGTCAAAACCAACCTTTGCATGTGGTCGGAAATTGTCAAGAGCTGACTGAATAAGTGAAATCTTCACCTGGCATCTCTTCATGAACAAACCTTTCCCTTCTTGCTCCTCTTCTTGATTCTTCTGGCCACCGTTAAAGGAAAAAAATGTCTATTAAAAGACAGAAGATCAAAGAATGCGAAGAAAAAGAAAGAATTAATTAAATGACCCAAATCAAACAGAACGAAAAAAGAGAAAAAAAAAAGACAAAGAAAGAGAGCAGGAGCCTCGCGAGAGGAAGAGCTTGCAAATTTGAGCAGATTTCTCAAGCCCTATGATTTGCCGCTTAGCCCTACCCTTTTCAACCAAACTCGTGAGAACAGAGAGAAGTAGCTCATGGAGTGAAGTTTAGAGAGAAAGAGAGAGCAAACGAAGAGAGAGAATATGGAGGAAAGGAACGGGAGATGGGGGGAGAGAAGAAGAAAGTCAAATATGCAAAAGAAATGCAGGAAAGAGATGAGAAAATAACAAAAGAAAAAACGCAGGCCAGACAATGAGAGAGAATAAGAACTCTCCAAAAACAAATAAGGCTGAGAGCAATGAAGTGAAGAGACTAAAAGAAAAAGATTTGGTCGGCAGACTCTGAGAAGATGTTTTTCTCTCTGACCAAACAGTAAAAGCAAGAGATAAAGAAAGGGGCAAGATCAGAAAGTCAAAATTAGGCCAAGCCCAACTTAACAAATCATAGTAAAACTTTTTTTTTTTTGGGCTGGATAAATCAGGTTTAAAAATCACAAATTATTAAGGTCTCCCAAACTAAACTTAAATGGACCATAATTTAAATTAACAACCCAAAAATTTGATTTCTAAACTAAAATGTACTATGATTTATTTAAATTAAAAACCTAAAATTTAAGTCCATAAATATATGCAACATGATTTTAATTAATATAACTCCCATGTAGATTATTGAGTTACATAATTTAACTAAATCTAAATATGATTTAAATCAAACTAAAATTAAACATTAATGATCTAAATATGATTCAAATCAAACTAAAATTAAACACTAATAACCAAACCAAACTAAAATTAACAACTAAACTCTTCAAATATCCACCTCTCTAAATACCAAGCAACATCAAATAATGGCCAAAGGAGACAAAAAAAATGACATAAACCCTCAGAGAGACAAAAAATGACATGACATGAAACATAAACCCTAACCATGAAATGACAAATCCTAGGTGAGATGAAGGCTAAACCCTAACCATGACATGAAAACCAAACCCTAACATGTCATCCAAAGTGAAGGGCAAAAAAGAATTAGAATGCCCAAATTATCCCCATGATTTATATTGGATGCCCGAATTGCCCTCGAGGCTTATACGAAATAACAAAGAAACCAATGGCAAAAATAGCAAAAAAAACCATGCAAATAGTACCCCAAATGAATGTGGTGAGAGAATAAGGTTGCCCTTTAGGTAATTTGCACTTCAATTATTATTGTTTGTTTATATATATATATATATATATATTATATATACTAGTTTTAGCTTCCATGTGCATTGCACGTGACGCAACGTGTTTAAATAAAATATTTATATAAAATTATGATAAACTCTTTATTAAATTATGATCATTACACTATTTTTAATGATCCAAATTTTGATAACCTTCCTATGAAATTTTAATAACGATATTATGGAATTTCGAAAATCTTTTTATAAATTTTTTTTAACGTTCTTATTAAATTTTGTTAACCTCCCTAAGGAATTTTAAAGACCTCAATATGAAATTTTAATAACTTTCCAATGAAATTTTGATAACCAACACTATGAGATGTTGATAACCTCCATATGATATATTGATAACCACGTTATGAAAATTTAAAAACTTACATATGAATTGTTAGTAATCACACTCTGAAATATTGATAATCACACTATGAAATTGTAATAACCTCGTTATGAAATTTTGATAAATCTCCCTATAAAATTTTGATAAACCTTTCTATAAAATTTTGATAACTTTCTTATGAAATCTTGATAACTGTAAATTTTGATAAGCTCCCTATAATTTTTTGATAACCTCATTATGAAATTTTGTTAATCTCCCTATGAAATTTTGATCTACATACTATGAAATTTTGATAACCCTCTTATGAAATTTT
>AWWV01013212.1:0-44728 GCA_001974805.1 Corchorus capsularis | reverse complement strand
TGATAAAATATATACATGTAAAATAGTAACTGCCAATAGAATTTTCTTTTTCTTTTTTTTTGGCAACATAGAATTTTATGAATTATACTAATTATAAAGGCAAAACCTGAGTTTGTCTCACGAGTTACTCGGAGACAAACTCAGTTTTTAAAAAATTCAAAACTAAATAAAAACTACCTATCTTAAATAAAACTACCCATTAGAGGGTAAGTATAATTTTTAATTTTATTTATATCATTTTAAGAAGAAAAAACTATCTTATCTATCTATACTATATATAAAAATACGAGTTTTGTAAAACTTTTGAATCGACCATCATATACTTATTTTTTTTAATATATTTCTTAAATGCCCTTACTTAAACTATTTTAGTTTTATTCTACTAAAAACTCTATTTTTATTCAATTATTAAATCTAATATCTTTATAATTTCTTTATTTTTACCATTTTACTATTTTTCAATAAAAAACGGATATATTAAAATTTTTAATATACAGTTTTATTTTACTAAAAACTCTATTTTCATTTAATTAAATTCAATATTATATAATTATTTTATTTTTACCATTTTAATTTAAAAGGTTATTGTGATTGACATGTTCTATTTGATAGTTTAATGTATGATTAAAATTTATTATTTCCGTAATGTGCAATTATTTTATTTTAATATCTCGGATCGATCTGGTTCGGGTTAATTCAGGTTCGGATCATTAAGGATTTAAGGTCGGGTCATTTCAATTTTAGATTGAGCGGATTTTTTGGTCGAATAGGGTTGGATAAAGTTTGGATTCAGGTCGAGTCGGATACTCGCATTCGAGTGAAATTTTGGCAGCTATAATAATAGATTTCTTTAAGATAAAATTAGTAATAAACTTAAGATTTTAATTTTAATTTAATTTGAACATATTAAGTCACGTGTAAGACACGTGAATGTGATGACTAGTTTTAAAAAAACTTCCACAAACTACTCACGTAGTGAGTATCTTGTGTCTTGTTTTCAATAATCAGTATTTAAACTTCTACAACTTTTAAATATTACTAATTTTTTTCCCCTCTTATTTCACGATGGTAATCAAACACGACCTTTTTTTTCCTCTTATTTTAGGATGGTAATCAAACACGACCTTCAGTTCTGAATTATAGGAGGGTGATTATATAATTTTATGTAATATTTTCACATATTCTCAAAGGAAATAAGATGATAAGTGGATTAAAGTAAATCATAAAGCACAATGCACAATATAAAGATAAAGATTAGCTAAAGAGTATATAAACAATTGTACATGTCACCAATGATTTAACTTTGTTAATTGTTAGTAATGCTAAAAGTCGAATCTCAACTTTATGTTGCACTAATGTGATTAGACCTACCATTATTAGAACATTATCTTATTTTGACTAAACAAAGCTACCTAACTTTAATTTCCCAAACCTTCTTTCTTATCATTATTTAAACAATACTTAAAAAAAATCATTTTCTTAACTAAATAAAATAAATAAATACTATCAAATTTTAAAGAAACTAGAGAAATAAAAGAAGGGAAAAACTAGAGAAATTAAAAAGAGGAAAAGAAATTTCTTCAAAAATAGGAAAAGAAATTAAAAAAAAAAAAGAAAAAGAAAAACTCATCCAGAAAAACGGACCAAAACGCAGCGTATCATGATAATCTGCCTCTTAAGATCGAACACGTGTCACGAGATCTCAAATTCCCAACTGCTTCAGTGCTCACCCAACTCCACTCTCCCCTTCCTTCCCTCCCTAATCAAGAGAAAGAAAGAACGAAAAAGAAAAAAATTAAAAAAGAGAGAAGAAAGAAACTGAGAGAGAAAGAAAGTGAAAGAAAAGGAAAAGAAAAGGAAAAAAAAAAAAAATGAGAGAAAAGAAAGGAGAGAAAGAGGAAAGACAAAGGAATCGATAGTCGGCGCCCAATGTTTCCGCCGACCAATCTTCACGTTATTATCTCTTCCATCTCCACTCTCTCTCTCTTTATAAAAAATTTAATACAATTTTCTTCTCTCTAGAAATTTCCTTATAAAACCCTAACCCCTCTTTTTGCCTCTGGTTTTCTTTTCTTTCTTTTTTGCTAAAGCTAAATTTTTCATTCAACCGTTTTTTTTGGTTCGGTTCCTTCCGTAATATTTTTTAACTCATCGGAAGTTGCCCGAGTTTTTTTTATCTGATCTAAGATTTTTAGTTTTAGTTTTGTTAAATTTCTCTTTTCGTTATTTGAATTGTTTTGATTAATTAATTTTTATTAAAACAAAATCATGAGGGGTGGAAACGGGGTTGCGGAGCAATCTGTGATTGTTGAGAGGGTGGATGATGCTGATAAGGAGAAGAAGAAGAAACGCCGGTCTAATCGCCGATCCAAGCACAACTCAGGTATATTCTTTTTTGTTGATACTGAATTTCCCTCATAGATAACTTGTTTTGTAGATTTAAACTGTTTTTTTTCAAAGTGTTTTTTACCGTTTACTTATCGAATTTGGTGAATTTTATTATGGGTTTTTACGTTTTTATTGTTTGACGAGTATTTCTTGAATTATAGTGAATTTTGTTTATGGCTTGTGATTTTTATCTTCTCATGCTTAACTTGATTCGAGTGAGTTTTAGTCAACTAGAGTGTGTTCTGATCCCTTAATCTAAATCATTGTGGGGATTTATCTTGTAATTCAGTTAATGAAGCTCGTGGCGAGGATAGCTTGAAGAATGGAGACAAAACAAAAAGTTTGACACAATCTATAAGTTCTTCTTCTTCTTCGTTGAAACAAGGATTGGATATGGCTTTGAAGGAGCAGTCTCCTGATAGAGCATCCGATGTTGCTTTTTGTTCCATGCCTACAATGCATATAAATGAACAGGTTGTCTCAGATAGTGGTGATAACATCATTGATGTTAGTCGAAGCACATTTTCAAATTCATGTCCTGAACCATCTTCTAAAATGGGCATAGATGGTTTTCCTCCTTTCCATCAGGTTGAGGGTTTTGCTCGAAAGAAATTGTTTGCTCCGTTCTGGCCTGTGGAGACTATTAATGAGGCATTAGAGGTTTGTTAGAAATGGCTCTTATAATTTATAACCTTTTATACGAATTATTGTTATAATTTAAACATGGTTTTTTTGTTAATTAATTATTCTTGTTATCCGAGAACCTATCAGAAATGATTAATCCTAAAAGTAAGAAAACTTGAGTTGAAACTTATCAGCCGAAGAAATTAGCTCTCCCTGGGAGGTTCACAAGTTTTGTTTATGTGCTTGTTTCATGATCATATTCATTAATTCTTTTGTAGAAAGGGGAAGCTTTCAAAGCATTGTTTCGTGTGAATGCTCACAACCGATTTGAGGTTAGTGATTGCTAAACGTTATTGTTTCTATGATGTTACATACATGATAACTCTTGCATGCTAACCTGGACAACCACTTCATACTACCAGGCGTATTGCAAAATTGATGGGGTACCTACAGATGTTCTTATCAGTGGAGTTTCTTCGCAGAATAGAGCTGTGAGTATGAATATCTCTGGGTTTATGATCTTTATATGTTCATTGCCGATTCTGATGTTTGTTCATATGTAGTCTACCTACTGGTTTTTATGGGAAGGGTCTAATAGTTGCTGATCTAATTATTCTGTCTCATAGGTTGAGGGAGATATTGTGGTTATTAAGGTTGATCCTTTGGGATTGTGGACCAGGATGAAAGGATCAAATGGGTCCTCGAACAATTCTGCACAGATAGAAGATTGTAATATAGTCCAAGAAGTCAATGGACTGGCTGGTAATAGCTACAAAGGTAAGGGAAAGGTAGATGGGGATTGTGTGAATGCTCATAGTAAAAATGGAGTTCCCATTGAGAAAGGGTTTTATGATGAGACAGAAATGACTAGAGCATCAGCTTACAATCATGTTAATGGGCATCACCAATCTAGTTCAGATTCCTTGCATGTGGGTTTTCTTCCTGGGCAGAATGAAGGCATAAATTCAGTGGAAAGGTTGGCTGCCTCGACTAGTCAATTCCCCCTGAAACGACCAACAGGGAGGGTTGTAGCCATTTTTGAAAAGTCTCTTCGACGAGATGCTATCGTTGGCTTTCTTAATGTTAAGCAGTGGTTTTCATATCGACAACTTTATGCAAAAGATGCAAGGAAAATTTCTGCAAATTTTGACAATGAGTATGTAACATTGACCCCAACTGATCCAAGGTTTCCCAAAATGATTGTTTTTGTGAGAGACTTGCCTGACTGCATAAAGAAAAGGTTGGAAGATGGTGATGTAACAATTGAGAGGGAGTTGCTGGCTGCCCAAATTGAAGATTGGACTACAGAAAGTCCTTTTCCTCAAGCTCGCGTCTCGCATACTTTTGGACGTGGTGGTGAATTGGAACCTCAGATTAATGCAATCCTATATCAAAATGCAATACCTTGTACTGATTTTCCTTCTGAAGCACTTTCTTGTCTTCCGAGTATTCCTTGGGAAATCCCACCGGAGGAATTTCAAACTAGAGAAGACCTTAGAGACTTGTGTGTGTTTACTATTGACCCTCCTACAGCATCTGATCTTGATGATGCTTTATCTGTTGAAAAGCTATCAAATGACTCCTTTAGAGTAGGTGTACACATTGCGGATGTCTCGTACTTTGTGTTACCAAACACAGCCTTAGACATAGAAGCTCAGATTCGATCAACCAGTGTGTACATGTTGCAAAGTAAGACACAGATGTTGCCATCATTGCTTTCAGAAAAGCTTGGTTCACTTAATCCTGGAGTAGATAGGCTTGCATTTTCTATATTTTGGGATTTGAATAGCAGAGGAGATGTTTTGGATCGTTGGATTGGCCGTACAGTGATAAGGTCTTGTTGTAAGCTTTCATATAAACATGCGCAAGACATCATTGAAGGGATAATTGATGTGGAGAAATTGAATACTTTAGAAGAATGCCCCCAGTTGCATGGCCAATTTGAATGGACTCATATTATTAGATCTGTTAAATATCTAAATGATATTTCAAAATTTTTGAAGTGGAAAAGATTTAATGATGGTGCCCTACAGCTTGAAAGCTCCAAAGTTCTTTACTTATTTGATGAATATGGGGTTCCATATGATAGTAGGCCAAGTGAGCAGATGGATTCAAATTTTCTTGTTGAAGAGTTCATGCTTTTGGCAAATATGACTGCTGCAGAAGTAATATCAAGAACTTTTCCTGATAGTGCATTATTACGGAGGCATCCTGAACCTAATATGAGAAAGCTCAAAGAGTTTGAAGCATTTTGTCGCAAACATGGTCTAGAATTGGATACTTCCTCTTCTGGCAAGTTTCATCAATCCTTACAGAAAATAAGGGAAAAACTCAAGGATGATCCTGTTCTTTTCAATATTCTCATGTCATATGCTTCAAAGCCAATGCAATTAGCTACCTACTTCTGCTGTGGTGAGTTAAAGGATAATGTGAATGATTGGGGTCATTATGGATTGGCTGTTCCCCTCTATACACATTTTACATCACCACTACGTCGTTATCCAGACATTGTGGTGCATCGTACATTGGCTGCTGTAATTGAAGCTGAGGAGTTGTATCTGAAGCATAAAGGGTTGGTTAAAGATATCAATGGGGAGGAAGTATCAAGAAGGTGTTTCACTGATATTTATTTTGATAAGGAAGCTGCAGCATCTCCAGAAGGGAAGGAAGCATTAACTATTGCTGCATTGAAACATGGTATTCCTTCCCCTGAACTACTTGCTGATGTTGCTGCATATTGCAATAAAAGAAAGCTGGCCAGTAGGAATGCTGAAGATGCCTGTGAGAAACTCTATATGTGGGTTTTCCTAAAGAAAACGGAGGTATGTTTTTTCTTTTCTTGTTTATGTTGACTTTTTAGTTTTCTGGCACTTGTTATATTTCGGTCGACTTGATAAGCTGTCCGAGCTATGAGATTTTCTCCATGTATTCACATTCAATTCTTAGACTTTGCGTCTGTTTGTTATCTTTTGCATTTTGACTTTTTGCTTCTTTAACTTTTTTCTCTTTCATGATTGTTGAAATGATTTTGCCATATAGAAAATGTTCTAAAACATCGTGAGGTCCATTCTTAATACTTAGCCTTTAACTTTGTTGATGTAAACATAAATGGGAGTTCATCATTTAAGCAATGAGGACAAATGAGGACAAGTGGAAGTTGTGGCAATTGTTTTTCCTTTTATGCAATTTCATTTTCATAGGGTCAGTACATTTGATTTTTCTGCTGATGCTTTATTTATTGTCCTTTTGTTTATTTTTTTTTCCTCAGATTTTGTTGTCTGATGCTAGAGTGTTGGGATTGGGGCCAAGATTTATGTCTGTTTATATCCCGAAGCTGGCTGTAAGCGAGTTATTTCCTGTTTCTTGATTTTCACCTTTTGTGCATATCCTTCTGGTTTCTAATTGCTCATGATGTATCTGCACTTTCAGATTGAGAGACGGATATACTATGATGAAGTTGAAGGGTTATCTGCAGAGTGGCTCGAGTCTACTTCGACATTGGTGCTTAATTTATCTGGCCAAAAACGCTTGTTCAGGAAAGGTGGCTTGGGGAATTATATGGTTCTAGGAAATTTTGCATGCGTTGTAAATCCTTATGATCTAAGTGTGGAAACGGATATTTTTGATGACTCTGATACAACATCCATGAGGGATAATGGGGTGGCATCCCCAGATTTGGAGCCAATCTCAAAATCTTGGATCGATCCTGGAACTTTCCCTCTAACAGTTCGTCTACTTTCAACAATTCCTGTGGCACTGTATGCAATTGGTGGTGATGATGGACCCCTCGATATTGGGGTGCGCTTATACATGAGTTCATATTTGAAGTAACTCATATGGTTTTGGAGATGGGAGTGAAGTATCGCAACTGAATTCAATGACCTCAGGGAGACAAAGGTAACAGAGCCTTGTATGCAATGATCAGGTTCTGTTGTAGATAAGAAATCAGTGTATAGTTAATATAGAGATTCTGAAAAGAAAAAGAAAAAAAGAAGGGAAAGAAAATGAAAACCCATGGTTTAGATTGAACGGTTCTTCATTATTATCTGCTTGATGTTCAGCACTGGGAGGTGTAGATAACGGCGGGTGGCTGTGGTGGTTGTTTTTTCGCATTTAGTGGCTGGATTTTTTTGAACAAAAGCTGCTGTTGGGAATCCGCCCTTGTTTTTATGGGTGAGTTCCATCTGATATTCCAGTAGTAGTAGTAGTAGTAGTAACTTTTATATTCTTCGACCTTGAACCCGCATTTGGTGCTTTTGGGGCACTGAGGTTGTGCTGTTTTGTTTTTGCTTTAGATGTTCTTGGACTGCAGCCCAAAATGTTTTTTTAGTTTGGGTGGCTAATTTTAGTTTGTTTTCAGATTTTTTCTTTTATGTGAGACAGTTGTAGTAGTAGTAAAGACATGTTACACGTTGTTATTACATTTTGCGTTGAATAAGAATAACGCAGTCTCTCTCCCCTTGAGGCGAAATAAAAGTACTTATCCAGTTTTCTTTCATTTATACTATTGATTTGATTTATTCTCCGTAATTCTCTCTTTGGTGCTACAGTGAAGTACTATTAGAATTGTAGAGAATATTAGAAGTAGCATTTATTTAATAATAATTATAACTAAATCTAAATTCACAAAACCCTAGCCCTCCTCTCTCCCCTTCTCCCTCTCTCTAGTTCTCCTTGGTATTTCGACTACTCCTCCTTCTTGGTTGTCACGCCAAGGGGGAGGAGGAGGATTTGATTTTTGTTTTCAATAAGGGATTCAGATCTACAGATCTGACCAGTTTTATTTGAGTTTTTTTTAGTCGGTTTGAGTCAGTTTGTTTTTTTAGTCAGTTTCGAGTCTAGTCTCAGTTCTTTTTGAATCTGAGTTATCTAGTCTGAATTTTATGATAGTTTTAAGCATGATCAACCTTTTATTTATTCAGATCTGTGGTAAAATCGTTGTATTCCTTTTCTTTTGGGTGCTAAGGAAGAGATCTGTTCATCGAATCAATCACTTGATCATCGTTGATCAAAGCTTTTTGTTTGGAAGAACAAGACGAAGCGACAACGAGGGGAGTGATGGGCGTGATAGCGAGACATCAACATGATTCACGACAGGTGTTTTGGATTTTCAAGGAAGATCCAGTTTTTCCGGTACAAAAAGTAATCGATTACGTAGTTTTACTGAGTTTTGATGTAACGTGGGATGATATTCCTAAAATTATTGTAAAATCAGTTACATGAATGAAAGTTATCTATTTTTCAAAAAAAAATTATATCTTACTATACAAATTCATGTCATGATAATTAAGCCGCCTAAAACAAGAAATTAGGATCCTCTCATAGTTAATATCTAGTGTCATGTAAGCAAATTATATTACAATCCCTACGATTCCCCCGATTTCAGGTTAAATTTGTGACTAAAGTAGTTGGCCTGGTCAATTAACTCACCTTAGCTCGGACTCTCGAACTCAACTCATTATTCGGAGCTCGAGCTCGATCTCGATGGAATATTAATTATTGAGCTTGAGTTTGGCTCGAGCTACTCGATCTGGGTTCAATGAGTTGATACCTAAGATTAAAGAAAAAAAAAAACTTAAATATGCTTGTTTTTTAGTTCAAATTCGAACTTGAGCTCTAGCTCAATGAGTATATATATGAATAATTTCGTAATTGAATATTGGAGCCAAATTCAAATTTTCTTCTAATCGAGTCTTAGTAGCTGGCGAGTAGTCTGTATCACTTTATTTACCCCTACCTACACATACTTGGTAATGTCTTGTACGGGCATCTCATTCCTATGAAAATCCAATATTTTTACTCGAATCAAAAAAAAAAAATTACCATGTCAAAAGCCTGCAAATGACATCGTGGTAGAGGATCAATTCAAACGCCCCTAATAAAGGAAAAGGATTACCAAAATCCGGCGTGAAAGCAAATGACATCGTGGTACGGACCGTTGATCGATCTCTCGAAAGCTTCTGAACATGTGGGCCACTTCGTTCAGCTCCTGGTTTTCGTCCACCGTTCCACTCCTCTTCAGGTCTCTCCTTTTTCTTTGTTTCCCTCTCTTCTCTTCTTCTTCTAATCCATTAATTAATCAGTAATTTTTTTTTACAACAGTATAAATTATCCAACGGCGGACAAATAATCAAGACGGAGATTCAGGTTGGCGATGACACTCTACCCTTTTTCACCGTCTCCTTATGGAAGAAAGAGATGCGTTCCCTTGTTCTGGCCGGTGACGTCGTTTTATTACAAAGTACCAGAAATTTCAGTTTTAGTCTTCTTATTATCTCCATTTAATGCTGCTGTTTACTCTTTTATATATATATATTTCTGCTGCAATGCATTCAGATTTCAAGATTACCAAATTTCGAGACGTTTTCCAGGCAAGAACTGACGACTGGTCATCTTTACGCCCTCTACTCCACCCTTATGACTCCCTTCTTTCAAAGGGTATAACTTGATTTTAAGTTTTTACTATGTTTATTGTTTTAATTCAAGTAGAATTATATCTTCAATTTTGAGTCGTCAATTATTATTATTGAATAATTGAAAGCTCTCTTGCTAAATGATTCGCTATGTTCTTTTGTAGGTGCAGTTGAATTAGTAGCAGAATCTAGAGTTGGTCTGTCAGCGAAAGAAAAGCTTAGGAAGGTTATAGAATGGGTGCAGAGGACTGGATATACTGCTCTAAACATTAATGACTGTCAAGTACTCTTTCATTTCCTTTACATTGTATATGATCTGGTTTCATTTCATGCAATTCTTGATAACCTTCTTCATTTAATCTTTATGATATGATAGTTTGCAATATGCCAATATCTTGCTGCATTTTGTTTAAAATTGCTTTAATTCCTCCATAGCTGTCAGTGTCTCTATCTTTGCCCTCATTGAAATTCCTTACAACTTTCTGTTATGAGAAGTTTCCTAATTGGTTCTTAAACTCAGCTGATATTGAGTAGGATATTGTGTGATCACGCTGTTTGATCCTTTGTCTAATTTCATGTTACTGTTGTATAGGATGCATCAAGTTTTTGTTCCATGCTGACTGTGTACTTTTTCTAAATGTTTGACTGATATGCTAAATTTTGCTGCAGAACAGGCAACTCTCAAGAAACTGGAAAGTGCCAGAACCAAATAAATTTAGAGACTGTCCCTCACTTTCAGAAGTATTGCACCTGACTAGTCATTGTAAGGCAATATTTAGTGCTTCTGTTGGTGAAATTTTTCTGCCCATTACTTGGAGGCCAATCGGCGAATCTGAGAACGAAAATATGTTTATCAGCAGGAGACTACATACATCAAGAGACAATAATTTAGCAGAAGATCTTATTTGCACTGGCTGCCGGCTATGTGGTTCCCCATTGGATCCAGAGCAGGGGTATGGGATATATCTTGATATTTCTTCCATTGCTTTTTATGTTTTGCAAGTCATAGGACAATAAATGTCTCTACACTCTGTGGCAGGTCTTCAGTTGGGAGGACCTCTCTTCCACTATATTGTGAGAAAAGCTCTGATCGCCTTCATGTAGTCAGCTTGATCTACAGGCCTTTTATGGTATTGGTTTCTTGTTGCACTTGTTTTGCTTCACATATCACTGTCATTCTTTCTAGTGAATTAATTAGAGATTGTTTCCAGAGAAGACCAGTTAATATTACCCTATTTGTCTTTGAATGTGAAAATTTAAAAGCAGAAGCGATTATTCAAAGGATGCATGTGATTTGAGATTATTTCAGTATACGTGAGTTGAAATTTTCAATTTAAGAAATTTGAATTTCAAATTTGTGCACATATATGTGGTCTAGGTTGTGATATCACTTGTCATTTCAGAATCAGAGGTCTGTTCATTTTCCCCTATACTAGGTAGGCTAGATTTTGTCAAGCTTTCATAATATGTTTGTTTGTTCTCTTGAGATTCCACTTGCAGTTGTTTCCAGTTCTAGTTATATGTATGGCCTGTGTGTTAGTGTCTTTGACATATGTTTGCATGTAGAATGCAAAGCTAACTTAAAGGAATAAAACTATATTTGCATTTCCTGTTTATAATGTGTGAAAGATTTTGCTATATTCTGATTTTCCTAATTATCAATTATTACTTCACGGCTTTTGGTTGGTTTTCCTCTATCCATCCATGAACTCGTTTGCATTTCCCTTGGTATTGAGATTAAATAAATCAATGATTCTTATGGAATTTATTGACTATTGTCTTTCAGTTTCATATTACATTTATTCATTGCCCAAATCCATATATATGAAGTTTAAGAGCTGAGAATTGCTACCATCTTTATAAATTTTCTTTCTTTAGATTATCTTTCTCTGAAATTGTAATGTCTTTGATTGCAGTTATACATATGGGATGAATCTGAACACATGCCCCTACTTGTGAAAAACAATGCTGCAGAGAAAATGTTTGGAAACATCAAGGCTGAAAGAGTCTACTTATGTTACAGAGATTACAAGCATGATAGAAACCCAAATGCCGCAGGAACAAGTAATGCGGATTATTGTTCAGCAAACGCACACAAGAGGCAGGAAAGTGGTCAAAACCAACGATGTAACCCAAACATAAACATTTTCTTAATTTGGCTAATTATTCTAAAATTGTTGCTAATGCAAGGAAAGAACAGTCCTTTCAAATTCGAAGTTGCTGTAAATGCCAGCCTTGATACAGAAAATGGGAGGTTTGAAATGATCTCTGTGTCAACCCCATGCTTGAAAAAGTTTTGGTCTTTGGAATGAACTCAACATTTTAGCTTGGTTTCATACGTGCTTGCCATGGTTTTCTTACTATTGAGGAATGCAGTTCTGACTATTTCAAGTAACCTAAAGCCTTGTTCAAGTGATCTTTAGAATAAATTGACAGTGGTGGTAAAGTGTATTCTCATAACTGTAAAGCGCAAAGCTACATGACTGTAAATTGAATGATTGTTGTCTTTAGAAAGCTGTGCTAAGTCAAGAGAAACTGAATGCCAATTTCTTATTCACCAGTGGTAGCTTTGAGTTTTGACATGGATAAGAACATGATTGAAACCAAATATATAAACGGGAGACATACAGAATCAAGACAACTAGAAAATTAGCCAACCCAGAAAGAGCCATTCATCAGGTCTCTTTTACATACAAGAAAGTTTGAAAGGCACCAAAATTGCATTCAAAGATGTGAATCTTCAGATCCTGTCTCGGAAAAGGAAGAATCAACAGCTGCAGAATTTTGGGCTTCTGCTAGCTTCATCTGGCGTTCTGCGTGTTCTCTTTCGCAGGCACTGATACCCATAATGATATCCAGCATTGTACCAGTTGTGCCAAAGAACACAAGGGGTGCTAATGATTTCCGCTTGATCCCCACTGGGATCGCTAGTAAAGCCCCTGCTACTGAAAAAACCCATGTGCCCAATGCACTGCAGATGTTCCACATACAATTACACTCATCAGAATATATCTAATGACAGCATATATAAGCAAAGGGAATAAACCTGGAGATACTACCATGCCAAGAAAATTGAGAATGACTTAATAAATGGAAATAAAGGATGGGAACTTTAAGCGTTGGATTGTCGCATTATCATTTCGATACATATTGCAGGTTAAGTTCTACTCCTACCATGCTGAAAACCCTATAACAATCTGAAAATCACATCCAAATTGCTTGGTGAGTGGATTCCTCATTACCAGTAGTTCAGTAGGTTGTGAATGACTATTGCAAAAAGAAGCCTTTTCCATCTCAACTTTCACTTCTAATAAATTAATCAAGATAAATATAATCTTCTGCAAAAGTACAGTAGCTTATGCACCCTTACTTCTTACTAAAATTTTGAGGACCAGGCTTAGAGCCATAGATAGAGGTTCACAAGGATAAATCCCCAAAATTTCACAGTCAGTGCTACTCTGAACTAGTTATTAATTGACTAAATTCACCACTTTAAGATATTTCAAACCACACTAAAAGCGAAGTAAGAATCATTTCAGAATCTAAATGCCCTAATCCAATTCTAAAACATAACAAGATTAGACTTGCTACAAAAAAAAAAAAAAAAAAAACTAAAATTTGGAGGAAGAGCAGAAGAGAAGAAACTGACTTGGAAACTGAGCATTCCTCAATATGCTTAACCCCTTGGCCAGTCATTTCTTACCCTCCTAGCTTATATGATATTGCAGTTAAATTCAAAGACAACCCTTGTTTATCTGCCACGAGTGGAACTTATTATCAGCCAAATACCCTAAAAATTAAAATCTGAGAAACTAGCAAATCCCATATGAGAAAAGCAAAACAGAAATTTACATAAACACAATTTCAACCCATTAAAGCACAAAAGATTTGAAGCCTTACCTGATAAGAAAACTGATCACTTTGATGAAGCGTTGATCAGAGAGGACTGATTTGCATTTCCCCCTGTTGCCAGAACAAAAAAAAATTAAAAATGGAGCCGAGGTTTTTCTTTCTGGTCTTTGTGAGATGAAAATCACAAATGGGCCCTAATGGGCCAGAAGTCCATTTCATTAAGCCCAATAAAGAATGTGCAAAGCAAAACCAGAGACAGAAGAACAGAGATGCAGAAAGCAGAGAGAGAAAATGAGAGGAATTGGAGGACCTTTGCTTACCATAGGGGATCTGCTAAGCGATATTGGGGAAGAATCCGCTGCAGCGCCAGACAACCTCTACCACCATGATTCCGCTCTTCCATCGCCATCGTCACAACCATCATCTTCTTCAAATTTTGATTCCAATGATGCTGCTCAATCCTTGGACCTTACCAAACTCTTCCAGGTTCCTTTCTTTTTCCTCTGTATCTTACAAGAAATTAGATGAGATCCCAAATTGATGAAGTTTGATTTCTTTCTTTCTTTTATTGCTTGAATTGAATTAAGTTGTAGCGGAAGTCTAAAACTTTTTAGCAATTCAGCTATTACTCCTGGAATTGATTACCTTTCATATTCAAGTGTCTAAAAAAAAAACAATTCATGTCTGATTACCACTACTTGGGTTTATTGTTGTCTGAATTATTGCCGTGAAATTTGCATATTGCTTTTAGACTATTGTAAGTTTTCCATAACACTTTCTCCCCATGTAATTTATACCTTTAACTCATTCTCATACATGATGGGAAAACAACTAAGGTTTGTTTATGATTCCTCTGTAAATTTAAGTTTTGGAGATGGGAAAAAAGTTTGTAATTTGTAGGAGTTGTCTCGTGCTTCTTCTTGATATACGCGGATAAATGCTGAATTGATCACTTTCATATGTTATCCTGGCAAGCTCTTAGTGATTGTAGGAGTCTTAAAGTTAGTATTTGTCTATTTTGGCATTACATGTATAAATCTTCATTTCTTTGCTGTGACAAGCTCTCAGTGATTTTATTCAGGATAATTATGAGAAATTGAATGAAGCACTTGCTGGTTCGGACCACTCATGGACAGCTCTAACTTTAAAGGTAACAGTAACAGACACTTTTTTGAAGCATATCTAGAACAGCCTTGCAATGCTTGTTTGCTGTTGTTTGATGTTGCAATTTATGCATTATACCAGAATACATGCACACGGAAATCTGATAGGGGACTATTGTATATTGCTTTATTCGGTTGAAGTACTGTTTACGTTGCTTCAATTTGTGCTTCTAGGTCGTTAACTTTAGCTATTTTTCCAGTATCCTTCACCCTCATTCTGGTTTTAGAAATGATCCTTGAAGAAAAACCATTCTGACTGCAAATTGGTTCCCTTCTCTAATCCAGCTATGCACTGCTCTGGAAACTGCAAACAAAATGGTTCAGTCCACTGACACGAATGTTAAATTGCTGTCCGAAAAGGTTGCCGAACTTGAGAAAATTGTCAAGAGGGGAGATTCTGCAGTTACAGCAGCAAGAGCCATCTCTATTCATCTAAACCAAAAGGGAGAATCATCTGTTGGTAGTCAGAACAAAGAAAAATCTAGGTCTCATTAAGAACATGTGAAGTCATAGTCGTTTTGTTAGACTGTTAGTGTTACTTCTTTGAATCATATTTGCTTGGAAATGTGGTTCTGAAAATGATCTTGAAAGAAAAGAGTCCAATCTTATTTAAATGAACTTTGCTGTTATGCAGCATTTGCTCTAACAAAGTTTGCTTCTGTTGGTGGAAAACACTAGTATTCACTCACGGGTAAAACTGGCAAATGACCTTCACTCATTTATTTATACAATCTCTATTGACAACATTATGTATAAGGATTTCGGGTACCAAGGGGAGAATGGAGACACAGTTCTAGGCTTTGGCAATGACAACTGGATTTTCTAGGTTTCAAGTTGCCTGTCATGTTTATGTCCATTGACTCATGGAGTTTTACAAATGAGCAACTTCACTGTGTTGTGTTCTACTTCTACCAACTCCAATTTGGTTATTATTTTAGCTTCTATTAATTGTGGTAGCTACTGTGAAACCTATAATGTTCTTTCAGAAGACTTTCAATCAAGCATTTTAAAAGAAGAAAAAAGAGAGGCATTTTTTTTTTGGCAATAAAAAGAGAGGCAAATTTAGAAAGACTTTACATTAGACAGACTTATTCAAGATTGAGCCCAAATCCAACAAGTTGTCCAGTTTTCATGGTGGGATTATTGTAAGCTTATCGGACCAAATCGATTATAGAACCTTGGGTCGAAATTCCAATAAATCTTCAAGCTTATAAAGTACTATAAGCAAAATTGTTTTTGAGCCGCATGATACTAGTATTTCGGAGCATGATTTGTTCGGACCGAACAAATCTAAGGTTAATACCATTGTTTTTTGGAATCGGACCGGATCGGCCTGTTCGACTGGTTGAATCGGGTATAGGTGGTTTGTTCGGTCCGAACAAGATGGTAATCATCGTTTTTTTTTTATTTTGGTCAACAACTAGATAAAATCGGAAAATCGGTTGGATCGTATTGAACCGAATTTGGATAAAATAGGTTGGATCGGATAGTTGGACCGGATTGAACCGATCGAAATTTATGTTTAAAAATTGTTAAAAAATTTTTTGAAGGTGGAAGGATTTGAACTCATAACCTCTCACTTTATTGAAAAAAAATTATTTTAACCACTATACAAAGCAATTTTAATTAATATATGTTTGACATATTTAACATTTATATAGCCACCAAAAGTGGCAATTGAATTGATCGACTGGTTCAACCAATCGGACCACGAGTCGGTTACAAAAACCATGACAGATGGCGTCTCGAGGGGAAACCCAGAGTGGCAGGAGCAAGTGGGGGTGATTCGCGATGCTAACGAAAAGTGGCTGGTAGGTTTTGCTGCTCACTTGGGGATAGCATCAAACATGGCAGCCAAGCTTCACGCTTTTCATATGGGGTTGTTGTTAGCTTGGGATGAAGGTTTTAGAGATGTTTGCGAGATGGATGTACTGGTTCTTTTTGAGCTTATAGAATTTGTAATGTCTCACTCCATCTTTTGGGTGCTTTTATTGCTGATGTCAGAGAAATTTTGGTAGGGGATTGGACTTGTAGTTGCTAAAATACACTGCGTGAAGGAAACTTTTGTGTTGATATATTGTTCAAGATGGGTTGTGAACTTGAGGATGAATTCCAAAATTTTCGATCACCGCCAGATTCTGTCCAGGAGGCCATTGCTGTTTTTTTCTGCTATATTGAACACTAATTCTTTTTTCTACATGGGAGGCCATTGCTGTTGATGCTAGAGGGTTGCATTCCCTCATGGTTTAAAAAGGGGAAAAAAAGCAATATTGTAATTCTCATAAACACCATTCATCTTATTTTGAAACTTTAACCTAATTAGCCTTAGAGTTAGTATAAGCCGCCCAATGATGTGATTAGCATCTATATACCGAGATTGGTTATTTTATAAATAAAAGATTTAAGAACGAGGTTTACTTCATCTCTTCAATTCAAAAAAAGGTTTACTTCATCTCTAAACTTTAAAAGTTAAAGCAAGTCATCAACTCTTTTACGAATTTACAAATGTATATCACTTTTTTTTAGAGTTTGTTAAACTTACAATTTATATCTTTATCAATATATATATGGGATCATGGAGAAGGTTGAATTCGAATACCGTTCACAACAAGTTCAAACCCTTGCGCCAACCTGTTGAGTGTTGACTATATACCAAGATTTAGTAGCTTAGTATGTTGCGCACCCACGCATAGCATGCACCACACAAGTACTTGTGGAAAGTTCATCATGACTTAATTTTTCTTGAAAAAAATTAGAAGAAGAGATATATAAACACTTATCTTTAATAGTTAGATAGTTAGAAGTTGTTGGATTTCATCAAAGGTCTTAGGTTCGACACTTCTGATCATCTCTTAGATAGACGCCTTTTCCTAGTAAAAAAGAAAAATAAATAAATAAAAGAAAGTTGGTTTTTCTTCAACTATTGTATGCATATAATTTTGTTAGGCTCTCTCCTACTATAGCTATTTGATTTTGAATATAATGTTCATTAAGCATAAGTATCTTTCAGTATATTCATAATTTTAATTACGAAGCTTTCCATGCACATATAATTAATTGACTTAATATATGTTTCGATATCAGCTTAGTCCATGCTTCTGTATGCTAACCATCTAAAGTTAGCTATTTAGACTAGCTTTTGAATTGAGGTAAAAGAAAACCTCTTTGGCACCAAAAATCCAAAAGCAAAACCCATCAAAAGAGAAAACAAGACAATACTATCAACCCTCCAAATTGTTCCCTGCCCCCTTCCTTTATTTATTATTATAACTCTTCCCAATTGCCTCTTCTTTAATAATAATGTCATTGTCTATTTAACATAATTTAATTGTTAATGATGTTTTCAAGACTATAAGCAAAATCCTCAATTATTTTTTATGTATTTATATTTTTAATTTATAAATATATAAAAATTGGATTGATTCTCTCTTAGAAAGACAATTATATTGCCACCATAGCCCCCCTTTTCTCTCTAATTTTTCATTAATTTTTTATGTCTAAGTATTACTCTTTTAATTTCAGTGATGGATTATTCTGATCAAGCACACACTTGACATCAGTGGCCTTCAAATATAACTTTTGCTTATTTGTTAACCTTTGCTGTTAAGTTTTAATAATAAGGGTGATTACGAGTGCTAAACATATTAAACACGGAAAACTAATTAAGCTTAAGCCAATTATTTAAGCTTAACTATTTTATTTTAGTCATATAAGATTAAGAAATAAAGAGACAAGATTAGCTCGAAATTATCGCTCCACGTGGAAGACAATAGAACGGTCTGCAACTTTGCTAGTTGGTATTCAACTCCAAGATTAAAATCTCTGAACTTGTGAGCCTTATGCTTGTAGTATTACTTAGTCTAACGAATTAATTTAATTTTAGCCAATTGATCATTAATTAAGTAAATTAGAGAGTTTCACTATCAACTTTGTTCCAATTGCAGTTTCTTTTTGGCTTTTATTTTACTTAAGCATTGCATATTAACATTAACAATCTTACAAAAATAAGGAACACATTCTCTTGCTAGTTATCGAGAAATGTCCCGAAATTCCACACAAAGAGGAAGCATCTGAAGAAGAAGGTCGGCAAACTCAAGGCAAAGCTAGTCAAATTAACAAGTAGTGGTTTGAGATAGATCGAAGACCAATTGTGAAGAAAATAAATATGAAAGACAAAAATGTAAGAAAAAGAAAGAAAACAAATTCGAGTTCATTGAAGTAAACGAGATAAGGTAAATGAAGCTTTCTCCAAGTCGCAAACTGTTCATGTCATTAACAATAATTTCGTCGATTCACAATCACATGGATTTGGATATTTTTGGACAAAGAGGGGATTTTAATTATTGATTGAGCTTGTTTTGGCTTCTAACTGAAGCCGGACGACTTTTTTTTAACATAAGAATCATTTTCATTTCTTGAAGAAATTGGGACAAACGCACAGGAATACCCATACACCGCTACATGATTAGCTAAATTATCGAAACGTTAATCTATGAGTCAACAAACCCCTTTCCCAAATCTAATTACAATTTACAATTTGAAGCCGGATGACTTTGGCTTATGTATTACTAGTTTATTAAAAGAAAACAAGTTATCTGTCGACGTGACTCACATCCAGATCCCTAATTTTGTGCATGAGAAATTGTTATAGTCGGTATACAAAATAAAACTTTAGATATTAATATTAAAGTGGTAAACGACTTGTTATAACTTGAGAAGATCTCAACTTCGAGATCTTGCATATACAGCCGTCTCCATTGGTAGACTCATCCACCAAACCTAGTACACGACCCAGGTCGAATTTGAATTAATTAGAGCAAAACTCTTGGAAAAAGGAAATACTCGATCTTTATTAATCTTAACTAGTTAAAAAATTGATCTTATTAATTATTAGCACACTTCTTAGCAAAATTCCTTTTTAATTTCGTTTTCACTACATATATGAGTGCTTCTGCCTATTGGTAGGAAAGTTCAAATTCAAGCATGCTAAGATTTAAGCAGAAAACTAAAATGTCCTCTTTTACTTAACCAACATCGATAAAGTTTATTCCATGTTGGTTGTTTTGATTAATAGACCCAAGAAGGATGGAGCCTAAATTAATACTAATAGGTCTTAAAGTACACAAAAAACTATGTTTGTTTATCACTTCAATCCCCTTCATTCATCAAAAGAAACTAAAGTCTCTTTAATTTAAAAGTAATTGATAATTAATTAATATAGATAAAAAAACTAAGCCCACTTGAGCTCAATGAAAGCCAAGCCAAGGACAATAAGAAAAACAAAAGGGGCCAATGCAAGTTCCATAAGTGTTGTGTTTAAAAAAACTTTCCAACTAATACAGCTTGTTGCTTTGATCTGCCGGTTGGTAAATACACAGTGCCTTCTTAATCAGTCATTACCAAAATAATATCAGAATAATTAGAGCAAAACTGCCATGATTAAGCATAAAAAAAGTTAATTATATACAAATTAATATTCCAGCTTAGAATTAAGATGAATACTCTAAGTTGATTATTATTTAAAATATTTCTTAATTTTAGATTTGCTTTTGAGCTGGCCAACAAATCCAACAAAGATATATGTATCATTAGCAGCCTTTCAGGAAAAAAAAGATGTATAGCATTATTTAGCATATAGTTCGATCTAATTTCACTTACAAATCCATACATATGTTTACATGTTATGAATACGTGGGTTTCACTCATAAACATCCCACATGAAAAAGAATGCTTGAAGAAAGATGAAGAGGAAAGTAGCTTGTCAAGTTTTTGTAAACTATTTCATATCCCACATTGATAAGAGATGGGAAGATAGTGGGGAGTCTTTGGCTATAAATAGGGTGGCTCTTCTTTCTAGTGGAACACACACAAAAAGACAAAATAAACTACTTTATTAAAGTAGATAGATAGAGTTTTATAAAATATTATTTTATTCTCTTATAATATTTCCTAGTGAAATATTATCTTGTAATCCGAGGATCGAGGACGTAGGCAATATTGGTCGAACCTTGTTAAAGTGGTGTTTTTCTTTTTGACTCTCTTGGTGGAGACAATCTAGTCTTCACTGTTTCACAACATTACAAATATTAATTAAAATTTGATAAATGAAGGTGCTAAGTCAATCAACGCTTTCATTCGTACTGGTTCAAAAACAGATCGCCTCAAACCTTTGACGTAGCTTGAGTTTCATCCATACTAATTAATATTCCTCTGTTCCACTTTGAATGACCACATTTCCATTTGGGGATGTTTCAAATTAATGTCCACTTTCCTAAAATGGAAAACATTTTCCCCTCTTTACCCTCATCATAAACCCAACTTTTAAATAAGACCCACAATTCAAATATCAAATTCAAGGACAAACAAGGTAAAGTGATATACAAATATCAATTTTCCTAAAACTTTGTGTCATACACAAAGTGGCATTCAAAGTGGAATGGAGGGAGTAATATATACGATATTTGCATATATGCATATAATCATGGGATCTGATATATACATATAATCTCAAGTCTCTTCCGATTGAATTTTAGTTTATTGATTGCTTACTTTAATAATAGATATCTATGACATAAAATTTGTTTGTCAAAAGTAGTATGGACTTGGTAGATAGATTGTATATTAGGCTCTTAATAATCAATGTTTATAAAGAATTAATATGTATGATATATATATATATATATATATATATTTTCTATGACAATCTCCCTATATCTGGTAAAATGGTAATTACAATATTGGGCTTACTTAATTCGATCGGAGTTTAGTTGTATTGCACTCTTTTTTTGGTATATTTATAAGTTAATAATCTTGTTCGAGTCTGATTGTATTGGACTCTAAACATATGTAAGTTTCTCCAATAATTATTTTCTCAATTCTCGAGGCCATACGTGAGACATTGCTTATAATTGACATTGAACTCATTTCATCGACTCAAAATAAAATATATATGACAATATTTGTAAAAAGAATTCTATACAATTATATGATTTCAACTTTTTAAATTAATTTATTTAAATTTTAAAGAGTTCCAAAGAGGCTTAAATTAAGTTTTATCGAATCAAAATTTGAAAACCCTAATTAACGAAAAGTAGGAAAACAACAAAAGTTAATGAATTAATGCATTATTATTGAAGGAGTTTGTGTAGTACTACATGGGGTGTGCTACTAGATGAAGAAAGAGATTATTTTAAAGTAGGGAATCTCATGATCTTTACAACAGACAAAGGAATCTCATCTCTTACTAAGGTATATACGAGTGGATAATCTATTGGACCAATTTTTTTAATCACCAGAGTTGACAATTATGGTGATAAATTAATGTGGGATTTTGTAAGTAATATTCCATTAGATTATTTATTTATTTAAAACAAATGTTCCTTAGCAATGGGCCAATTATGGTGTGTTTTGACTTGAATTATGAATGTTTAATTCCTGGTGTGGTTTAATCAACATATCAATCTGCTTGTGGCCTCCTCATATATATGGACGGTGATGGATTGGTTAAATTAAATTTGAATCCTGAAACAATTCATATAGGTACATTACAAACTTATGATTTATTACAATATTGTTCATGTTGGACCAAGAGCAATTCAATAAGTATATGTGTAAGATTAATTGATTTGTACACATATAAATGTATATTAATGAAATCAAATAACCACATATATTGATCATTACCATAAAAAGTCGATATATTTATGTCATTTTTTGGTATATTTACAAATCTTGTTCGAGCCGGGTTGGTCCATTATGGGGGTAAAGCTCTCCCAACAATGGTTTTCTCCATTCACAAGATTCAAACTCGAGACCTTACATAAGGAGAACAAGCGTCAAATCATTTGAACCAACTACTTATATTTATGTCATATCAATTTTAATTTTAAGGTTAGTTCAAATATTCTTGAATTTCAATAGTAATTCCTCTCATAAAAAAATGTAGAGCTAAGTATGACCTAATCATTGTTTCTTAACTTTCATATATGTAAGCAATAAATAGTCTTAATTACCTTTCAATTATCACTGAAGTCGCTGTCTTTCCCTCAAAAAAAAAAAAAGTCGCTGTCTTTCTCTTTTTTTCTCTTTTTTTTGGTGTAAATTTTTTTCTCTTTTTTTGTTTAATGAAAAGAAATCTTCATAGTATATGAATTTAAATCTAGATTACAAAAATTGTCTGGAAAATTAGAACACCTCCAAATCCTTATATATAGTATCTCCTAACATACAAATACAAGTATGTGTTGATATATATAAGTACTTGGGAGAAAAGAAAAAATGGACAAAATTTTGATATATTTATTAATTATTACCATTGTTATTCTTTCAATTGTTTTTCTTTGGTGAATTATTCTTTCAATTGTTCCTCAAGTCCTATATGAGATATGACGTGAGGTAGAAAATAGCCCCTTAATTATTTGAAAGTCAACATTTATTAGATTAGGGAAATAAATAATACTTATTAGTACAAAGATATAATTAGGACTTGAGATTAATTTATAAAATTGCAAAGCTTTTAAATCTGAAATTAAGACAAAAAACACCTTTATGCACAATATCTTGGGTGATACACATCTATACGAAACTATGACATATTCCTAAAGTGACATTCATATTATTCATAAGTTTTATTATGAATTATTTCTTATCATGATGATTAAGATTTGAAAATAATTAATTAGGAATCAAATTAAAAACTTGACTTGATGTTATTGTTCTTCTCATATATTTGACTTCCTCCTATAGATAAAAAAGAATTGAATTTCTAAAATGTTTTGTATAATAATCTTGAACCAACTAAAATGAAATTCACATTCCTAAGCAAAGAAATAAAGAAAGAAAGTGAAATCACGATGACATAGAACTTGCAAGTTGCGAAGTGCCAAGTCTTAAATCCTGGAGAGAGGAAAAGATTGAAATTACTTGAAACAAGTGGTCGGAGAAATCTATTAACGTGTTAAGTATATGTACTAAAATTAGTAATAAACAGTAAATATTAGTTTGTACATGGACAAGTGCAGTAGCTTCAGTTTTTGTTTTCTCCTCTAAAGTGTGTACCGCTTAAACAAAAATTAAGTTTACTCTTTTATTCATATGGACATGAAAGGTCTGAAAGAGATTACAATTCTAGATTATTAAGGGGGATAAGATTTATTATAACATTTATGTGAAAGGAAAGGATAATTACAAAAAAGGGATCAAGGGCAAGAATTAGTCAGAAACTAACCTAGAGTCTTCTTAATAATTTGGCAAGTGAGAAAAGACAAAAAAAGACAAAAAAAAAGTTGAAATAAAACCTTCTTATCGATCCTCAAAAGGGGCCTTTGATATTTTCCTGAGTCTTTCAAATAACATTTAGTATATATTTGTGGGTGAAAGTATAGAATCTGTCTCTTTTTATACTGAAAAATGTTTAAATTTGGGTCCGTCTGTGTGAGTTGGTGACTTAAAAGTTGTTTAAAGCTACGGTAAGAAAACCCTCTGGTAAAAGGAAAAAAAATGTTTTGTCGCAGTTTCCTTTTGACATGTCAACCAAATAATACTGTACAAACCCAGTAAGAAAAAGTTAAAAAAAAAACCCTGCTTATAGATACTGCACCATTCAATAAATAATGTAGGGGCTGTAATCTCAATGTAGGACCCGAACTTTCATAAAAATCTCAAATAAGGGTCCCGAAACACAATTTCAACAAATTAGAAGACATACTAAGTAAATTCTTACAAATTAGGTTCTCCTCAGATGAAAACCAATGCTTATCATGCCTACACATCAATTTTGATAGAAAAATGGTGTTATTAAATTAATTAAAAATCAAAACATATTAATCCAAATAAATTCAATAAACGTAGTATGATACAAAATTTTTCCGTGCTTTTTGATTTATATACATCTCACACACTAGTATTAGCTAACATCTTGCACAATATGTCATAATTTACTAAATATGTACTTTAATTTGTTGAAATTATGTTTTGTGGCCCTTATTTGAGCTTATTTGAAAAGTTGAAGCCCTTATTTGAGCCTTTAGTCTAATTTAGGCTTTGATGTGGTATATTGGTAAGTCTACTATTTTATAACACTTCCCTTTGAACTGAACACCACTCTAACGGTCTAATTGAATATATAAATGTTGCCTCGTTAAAAACCTTTAAGTCGGAAAAATCTAGTGGGACAAAATTTTGACATAAGGGAGGAGTACAACGTTGTCCCTATAATTTGTCTTCAGGACAATATTAATTTAATGTGCTAATGTTTTTTCATTAAAAACCTTAAGTCGGTAAAATCTCAATGGGATAAAAACCGAACATAAGGGAAAAAGAGTACAACGCACCATAATCGCTTCCCTTGAATTAAAGCAAATTGCCAGTTCGGGTGAATTTAATCATTTCCACTTTTGGTGAAATCAATCTTACATCTTGTTAACTTGCCGCATCAACATATCCTACTTAACCTAAGTTAGTAGTTTTATTACAATAGAATAACCCCAAATCAGTGGTTCCCCGGAGATAGCAGAAGATATGTTTAATCCCATTCCAATGTCTCCGTGTTGGTTCATAACTAGGATGTTCCAACAAATTCACCGCAAAAGTGATATTAGGTCTCGTACGTGCACTATGCTAAGTACATAAGTCCCCTAATAGCATTGAGGTATGGTACTTTAGGACCAAACATATCCTTATTTTTGTTTGTTTAGGACGAAACATGTCCATTTGGGTATCAAGGAGCCTTACAACCATAGAGGTGCTCAAAGTATATCATTTGCTTTGTGCTCAAGGCATTAATCAAGTACATGTTTAAGCGTTGATACCACATATGGTCGGATTGCTTCAACCCATATAAAGATCTTTTGTAACTTTTGAGAATAAGTTGTGGGGAGTGTATGCTTGAGCCATTTTAAAATCCCTCGAGAATTTTCATATTGGAAGTGTATACTTTAGGGATATTATATCCCTTGAACCATAGTATGTCACAACGTTCATATAACATGTTTCCAACCTTCTAGGAAAACGAAATATAATTGTATTCATCACAAGTGAATGCATTTCATTATAAACAACCCAGTTCTCTATGTGAACCCTTGGGTTACAGGTCACATTTTATACCTCACGACCTTATTTCCCTCATTTAATTTCCAAACTAATACCCATATGAATCCAACGGGTTTGAGTCCAAAGACATCATTTTTTGCCAAGGGAAGCCAATTTAACCTTCATTGCTTACTCTCATTTAGGCCAATATCGTCTTTGATGACGTTCGGTTATAAACCAAGGTTCATTATCATCGTTTATAACTTCATAAACGATTTAGAAAGCGAACGCATGCATCATTGATGATTATCTCATTCCAATCATTACAATGGAAATTCTAGTATATTCCCCAAGGCCAGTGTTATTTTCTTGGGTTTGTGACACTGCAAGGGCAATATGCTCTTTTTCCGTATGATTTTCTGCCATTTCAGTAGCAATATCTTTTCCTCAAGAAAGATCAACAAGCTCATATGGAGCAGATTCTAATTTCCTCTCCCTTATTTTCCTAGGATTTATATCATTTGATCCCATTGGTCTTCCAAGCTCCAGGCAGACGGGTCATTTTAATATGTTATCTTCTTCTAGAACATTTATGTTAGTTGGAACATGCACAACTTAAGTATGAGTCTTATGTCCCACTCATAACCCAGGACTAACTAAAGGGGTGAAATATTATATGACTGAAAGGGTATTGATTCTAATGTCATCTATATCTTAATTACTTTTAATAGCATGGAGCTTAACAAGCACATATTTCTCTTTCAGGGAGACAAAATAAAGATTTATCAAATGTTTAACCATACAACATGTATGTGCCCAATGTCCAGTCATTTCATAGGCTTCTGGCCTATATTTTTATCTATTTTTCAACTTTATCATAGAACAATCATGATTGGATATCTTAGAATTTCTCAATGAGCATACACAATGAGCCGTCCATGAATATAACATATTTATTTGATATAAGAATTTCAATTTTGGCTTTCCCAATGATGCCCCGTAGAACTAATTCATACATGGCGTTAGGTAGCATACTAAAGTAGCGAGCATCTATTCCTCACCTCTCATACGGGTTCATTAAATAATTTGTATGCTCAAAGCCTTTACAAGGGCTCGTAATAATTTTTTAAGCATGCTTATGACCCATATCATGGTCCATAGTATGGTCTCTATGACAACCCATTGGAATTGTTTTGGTACGCTCATGGCTTCTATTCCGGCCCATTAAGAATTATTTCAATAATCATTACGCATTAGCGTAAATTAACATCTAACTCCTTAATTCTTATCAATGTTATTAGCAAGGCCTTGAGGAGATGCATCTTATTTATTGCCACTTATCATAATTTATAAAACATACAGATGATTCCAGAATCAATATTTATTGTGACAACTGCAGGTGTCAAATCATAAATTTGGTAATGGCTTAAATGTCGCTTTGTACCCTAAAGATTATACGGACTGTCACTTTGCACCCAACTTTTTTATTTTGATCACTTTACACCAAAAAAATACCATGTGGCATGCTGACGTGGCAAAAATTATTGTTTTCGCTTATTTTATGCCGACATGGCATGTCATGTGTCAATTTTTTGTCTGACGTGGCATGCCACGTCAGCATCATAACGGTGTTGTCGGAACTTAACGAATTTTTGATAACGGAGGGTGCAACATGGAACAAAAATAAAACATCAAGGTGCAAAGTGATTAAAATAAAAAAGTTGGGTGCAAAGTGACAGTCTGTATAAACTTAAAGGTGCAAAGTGGCATTTAAGCCATTTAATATTTGGCAATAATTTGTACTTAAAAAATAATTTAAATTTATTTTCCTTGTGAACAAGATTCAGAAGTGTATTCCTCAGAGAACAAGACTTTTATGTCTTTCAAAGGGTATCTCCTTATATTCTTGATGATTCTTTGCATCATCATCGTGCCTGAATAACTAAGGCAATTATATCAAAGTCAGAACATATCAGGGTTCAATTTTCAAGGTATAATAGTAACTCTTTTGGGGGAAAAACATTCAACCAAATGATATAGGTTTCTAGCCTTTTCATGGATGGTCCCATCTTAATGTGATACTTAGAAAATCTTTATTTTTTTCAGTTGTTGTCTCAAGATGTTACCCATTACGATGTACATTTTAGCTAAGTAGATTCTTCCTTGACCTATATTGATTAATAATGCATCTTCAAGATGCAAAACAGTGTCATTTTGACAAAATAATTATGGCATTCACGTAGCCATCTGTAATCTTAATATGACCAGATATAATATGAACATTTGGTTTACATAATGTTATACTTGGGAAAAAGTCTTTGCTACTTAACATCGTATATGTGATAGCATTATCAAGAAAAGATATAATATGCTTTTTCTCAAGATTTTCCATTTGCACTTATATTGATAGCTTCAGGTGCCAAATAGCATAAAATTTTCTATCTAATTACATCAGATAAATTCCGAAGAAAGAATGGAGGGGTCAGAGATGACCCCACTTAAAATCCACACTTCTTAGACATAATTTTCCTAGACATGTAATTAATTGATAGCACATGGGTCTAGTATGACAACTCCATGTGTCTAATCAATATTATTTATCTATATATTGGGAATAGCCTATGACAACTTTAGGTGTAAAAATATTACTTGCAACTTAGGTAAAGATTTTATAATATATAATCTCAACCTTAGCATGACAACTTCCGGTGTTAAAAGATAATTAACTGTAGTAAATAAGCAATATTTATTATGACAACTTCCGGTGTCAAAAGTTAATTTACCGTAGTAAATAAGTAATGTTTATTATAACAGCTTTTGGTGTCAAAAATAAATTAATAGTGGTAATTCAAGGTAACAACTTCTGGTGTTAATAGTAATTATAATTTACCAGATTGACCTTTTGGTGTCAAATGTAATATTATTTTACCAAAGTGGCAACTTATTGTGTCATAGGTAATTTTTAATTTACCAAAATGACAACTTCTGGTTTTAATGGTAATTTTAAATAATATCTATTATAAGAGTAAAACAATAATAATATAAACAACGTTAGGAATAAAAACTTAAGATTGGAAACAGAAGGATGAAGCTTTGCATCACTTGCCAAAACTTTTATGCTGATAACGTGTTATAAAACTAATAAGAACACGAAGAGCAATAGAGAAAAAAATGAGAGAGAATTTCTTATTACTCCAGAGAGAATGAAATAAAGAAATGATATGTGTTTACAACTGAATCGAGGTAGTCTATTTATTGCTAAAAGTTTCAACGGGCAAGATCATCTAAAGAGATAAAATCTAAATCAAATCTAGATTACAAAATCAAATCATATCTAAATATAATCTATTAAATCTTCTGATGATATCTTATGTTGATAATATTATCCGGAATATTCTCTCAGTATATTTTCAAATCTATTCAGATATTCTATGGGATATTATCCAGTGGATAATGTAGGCTTTGATGTGGTGTGGTAAGTCCACTATTTCATAATAGATGGGCTACTTTTTCGAACTCCTTTAACTACCGAAAACTAAATTTTTTTGACCAGAACTACCAAAAACTATTAAAATCTGAACGTTCTTGAAAGAATGGCAATGGTTAAATCAAATAAAAAATGAGTGTTTTAACCCATGGATGTTGGATTGAGTGAAGGAATCTTATTGCCTCTTAGACAATGTTTCAGATTCGAGTATTGTGAATAGATATCGAAAGAGTAATACCTCAACTGGGTTCGGTGTGACTTGATCTGAGATTAATCGGGGCACAATATAGTTACTGAGATTAAAATATGAAAGTAAGATATATATTGATAATAATACTCCCTCTGTTACTATATATAAGTCACAACTCTTTGTTCCTTTTTATTTGTTATCTTATGCTACGAAGAAATCATTAATTACTAATTTTCCAAATCTACCATTCTTTAGTTAAGAAAGGAGAAATTATTAGGTGGGACGGACCCACCACGTCATCCATTGGACCAACCAATGATACAAAGACAACTCAACAATTTTCTAAAACTCTATCCCAATAAAATCTTAAATTTGGGGACTTACCCTTTATATAGGCTTTGTTTTAAAAGGGGGATAAACCTTGGGCTAAAATCGTGCCGGAATTTAAGGAGTTAATTTGACATGGCAAAATTCTATTGGTTAGTCCCATGGATGACGTGGTGGGTCCGTCCCACCTAATAATTTCTTTTAAGAAAGAGAATAAGTATGTGGGTATATGTGAATATTTAATTAAGGGTGTTATGAGAAAGTATACTAAAATATGCATAAAATTTACAAACTAGCTAATTTTTAACTATACTTTCCTTGGTTGAAGATTTCGGGTATTTATAACTTATAATACTCCCTCCTTTCCAAATTGAATGACCACATTAGATTTTTTTAGGTCAAATAAAGCGATTTTTGACCATTAATTATTACAAAAATATAATTTTTAATTTTTTTTAAAACAAACTTTGGAAAATTTAAAACTTTTATTTTTCAAAACATATTTTTTAAAATTTTAATTGGATATAAATTTTTCATAATTAATGGTCAAAAACGAAATTGTTTGACCAAAGAAAATCAAATGTGATCATTCAAATCGGAATGGAGGGAGTGATAAGTAACAAGTAACTGGGGGAGTAGAAAATTAGGGAAACATGTTGCAAACAGGTTTTTTTTTTTTTTGGCGAAAAACATGTTGCAAACAGTTTAGAAGTAGTTGATGTCTTAACGGCCACTTTAACTTGTCCAAAAGCTACTGGCCGTCCTAACAGGAACACTAAAACTAAGTTTCCATAAAAATGGCGTGTGCCCCGACCGACTCGGAGGTGCCTCGCTTTCACGGACATGTCTGTTTCTTCCATTACATAAGCAAAATAGTTGCAAAGCTCTTGCCGGCCGTTCCATCAATTTCTTAATCCATCCCATCAACGGCATTAAATGCTGCCACGTCTTATCTTTTAAGCTGTAATCTTGATTTGGTCATCTTTTCACCGTTGAATTGCATGCCTTTGCTAGGTTAATTAGTTTTTTAAAAACTTCAATTCAGGACAAAAAACAACTTTTTTTCCAAAAGTCAATATGTTACTTTTTAAATTCTTTTCAATATTAAGGATCTTTTTCATTCAAGCGTTAATTAATGACTTTGCTCATTATTAAATAAAGAATTGTAATTAACGAAGTAATATGAATCAATATTCATTTTTTTTTAAAAAAAAATCTATATATAAACAGATGATTTCAACGATGTTTATGTTCATTCATAAACAAAGATATCATATATATCGATAAATTACAATGTCAAAGTGTTATAGGTGTTCCATACAATCAGAACACAAGAGATTAGGCTAATTAGGTCAAGTTATGTGAGCTTAAGAATTAATCCACGTATAATTCTTTTTTTTTTGGTACATATATATCCAAGTATAATTCTTTTTTTTTATATACAAGTTAATCTTATTCGAGTCAGGTTGGTCCCTATGGGGATAAAACTCTCTCAATCGTGTAGTTCAAATACATGATGATTCTCATTGGATTGACTTAGTTTTGAGTTCTAACTAATTAGAAATTAATGAAACTTTCCATAGCCGACCAGTTGACATATATAAGGTCGATCGTAATATATATATACCTCCGATATTGGATTGACTTGAATTCATGTTCATGATTTTAACCTTTCCTAATTAGTTAAGTACTTGAGAGAGAGGTCAAGTTGGTTGAATTGTTAAAATTATAATTCACATTAAGGCATGCATGATGCATCATGAAATCACCTCAGCAATCATCAATTCTATCACCTCCCAGTATACATTATCTTTTTCTTCCATTTGTACAGTACAAGTATTAAATAAAAAGAAAAATAATATATAAACATAACATTTAAGGTAATTTTGATAATACTCCTTTCATCCCATATTATCTGTCCTTTTTAGGACTTTTTTATCCCGAATTATCTGTCTATTTAGATAATTAAGATATTTTTAACTAAATTTTACCCCAATTAAATGGGAAAAAAAGGCTTAAATTTGTTAAAAAGTTAGCAAAATAACTGTTTTTCTTGGTGTTTGTTGTAGAACACCCTAACTAGGAGTCTAACTCTTATCTTATCGAATTGTTGTATCTTAGCCTATTTTCAATTTATTTTCAATTTTGATTGTAATCTTATCTGCAACCAACCTATTCTTGTAACCCCTATATATACAGACTTCAAATACAGAATACTCAATTTAGCCTAAAATCTCTTCATGGTATCAGACGATATGGCATCAAACTCAAGTTCCTCTTTCTCATATCCTTACCCTGCCACCCTTAATATCACCAACTTTGTTTCCCTCAAACTGAATCAAACCAATTTTCTTTTATGGAAGACTCAAATCATGGGCTTGATTGAGTCTCAGGATATGGCTGCTCTCCTCGATGGCAGCCTACCAACACCCTCCCGCTCAATAGAGACTGATGATGGTGAAACAATTAACAACCCCAAGTTTGCTGAATGGCGCAAATCTGACCGGCTCCTTCGAGGATGGATAACCGGAACCCTTTCTGAAGAAACACTCGGTCTTGTTGTCGGACTGGACATGGCGGCTGAGGTGTGGCAAGCGTTGAATGATACCTTTACTGGAAACACTCAAGAGCACGAGTTTGCTCTTGAGCAGAAACTACATCATGAATCTTTTGTTACTACCATGATGAAGCCTCCGCGTCCTACTTATTATGAGTTGATCTCTCAACTCAAAAGTCATGAAATTATTCGGTCATTGAATACATCTCCTAGCCTGGAAACAAATCCTCATCAGGCATTTACTGCTCAGCGTCAAGGAAGCCGCGGTGGTCGTGGCCGTGGTTTTGCTCGTGGTGGTCGATCATCTGTTCCATTTACATCCAAAAGTAGAGGATTCTCTCATTAGTCTGGTCAGACTCCAAAATCATTTTCCTCTGCTTCCAGTTCCAAATCTGGTGATACCTTAGTATATCAAATCTGCAACAAACCATGCCATACTGCCCTCCAATGCTATCAACGCTTCAATCATTCTTTCCAGTCAGGAGATATTCCCCAACAACTTGTTGCTCTCTCCCTTGTTGAAAAACAGGATGACGCCTGGTATCCTGACACTGGAGCTACTTCCCATATGACATCGGATCTTGGTAAGTTGTCTATTGCTACATCTTATGATGGACCAGAGAAGGTTATGGTTGGTAACGGTGCTTCCATTGATATTTCACATTCTGGTTCTATTGTTTTGAAAGTTGATGATAAGCAAATCGTTCTTGATAATGTTCTTGTAGTCCCTGATATTAAGAAAAATTTGATCTCCATCTCTCAGCTCACCACTGACAATCCATTCAATGTTGAATTTTCTGATATTGGTTTTCAAATCAGGGACAGACGAACAGGCGAAGTAATTGCTACAGGGAAGCGTGTGGATGATCTCTATGTCTTGGAATCGAGTGAGAAAGCCAAAGCATTTTTCTCCACCAGGTTTCGGGTTGTTACCAGATCAGTTTGGCACTCTAGGCTGGGTCATCCTCAAGTCTCTGTAGTCCAATATTTAGACAATAAAAAGTTGATTCATTGCTCAAATAAACAAAGTCCTTCCCATATTTGTAGTAGTTGTCAAATGGGTAAGGCATGTCGATTGTCGTTCTTGTCTTTAAGTGATTTTAGTACTACACCTTTTGAGATTACTCATTGTGATTTGTGGGGGCCTTCTCCAGTGAATTCAATTCAAAGGTTTCATTTTTATGTTATATTCATTGATGAGTGTACTAGGTTCACTTGGTTCTTTCCTTTGAAGCACAAGAGTGATTTTACAACTTGTTTTATCAAGTTTCATAAATTTATTACCATTCAATTTGAACGACCTATTAAAAATTTTCAATCTGATGGAGGGGGTGAATTTGACAAAGGTGAATTTCAATCTTATTTATCTCATCATGGCATTCATCATCAGTTATCTTGTCCAAGAACTTTTGAACAAAATGGGTTGGCAGAGAGAAAACATTGTAATATAACAAAACTTGGTCTTACAATGATGTTGCATGCCTCAGTTCCAAAACGATTCTGGGTTGAAGCTTTCAGTACTGCAGTCTGGCTTATTAACAGGCTACCAAGTAAGGTGTTGAATATGAAATCTCCATTTGAGAAATTGTTTCATAAAACTCCTGATTACTCTTCACTTCGAGTTTTTGGTAGCTTGTGTTTTCCATATTTACGAGATCCATCTAAAACTAAATTGGATCCCAAGTCTCTTCCTTGTGTTTTTCTTGGGTATAGTCATCAATATAAAGGCTATCGATGCTTCTGCCCCACTACTAATAAAGTATATATCTCTCGCCATGTGGTCTTTGATGAAGATGTGTTCCCTTTCCAGAAACCAGGCAGCCTTTATAATATTTCCAGTACTAATCTTGATGCTGCTGTTTTTACAGATTGGTTCCCAAGCCTTACTCACAGTTCCCATTCATCTACCTCATCCGAGGAGCAAATGAATCCACTTGTCTCCGCTGCAACAATTTTCCATGCTCCTAATCATGTAGTTGAAACTTCTCCAGCACAACACCATAGCGCTAGCCGAACCTTCCAATTCTACAGAAGTAAGGTTTGAAACATCACCCTCTTTTACTCCAATGCGCATGGAAATTGAACATTCTGGCTTCTCACCATCAACAATTACTCATGATTCTTCATCTAGTGCACCTGTACCTGTCCACTCTATGGTTACTCGGTCAAAAACAGGTGTAGTTAAACCAAATCCAAAGTATCTCATGAGCATTGTTGATATACCATCTGAACCGAAAACCGTAAAAACAGCTTTGAAACATTCTGGTTGGAAAGCCGCAATGGAGGAAGAAATGCAAGCCTTGCAACATAACCAAACCTGGCAGCTTGTTCCATTACCACCAGGTAAAAATATTGTCCCTTGTAAATGGGTCTTCAAAACTAAATTGAAAGCTGATGATAGTCTTAAGCGCCTGAAAGCTCGTCTTGTGGCGAAAGGGTTTACACAGATTGAAGGAGTTGATTTTGTAGAAACTTTTTCTCCAGTCATTAAACCAGCAACAATTACAATTGTCTTGACAGTTGCTCTTGTGAAAAAATGGGATATTAGACAATTTGACGTCAAGAATGCTTTTCTTCATGGGAAGTTGAATGAACCGGTTTTTATGCAATAACCTCCGGGGTTTGTTGATGAAGAAAAACCTCAATATGTTTGCAAATTGGATCGAGCTTTGTATGGCCTCAAGCAGGCTCCTCGAGCCTGGTTCGACTCATCATTTCTCTTCTCCATGGGATTCTTTTGTAGTCAAGCTGATCCTTCCTTGTTCATTTATCATGGCACACAAGGTACCATTCTATTGCTTCTCTATGTTGACGACATGATTCTTACTGGGGATGCATCTCCATTTTTGCAACAGTTTTTACATAAACTTCATAAGGAATTTGCTATGAAAGATCTTGGATTTCTTCATTATTTCCTTGGCATAGAGGTGAAACGCACTCCTACAGGCTTGTTTCTTAGTCAAAACAAGTATGTCCGAGATATATTGCATCGAGCTGGCATGGAAAATTGTAAGCCACTTTCCACTTTTATGTGTGTCAAACTTCAGCCTCCTAATACTGTTGTTGAGTTTCATGATCCTCAATTATATTGAAGTTTGGTGGGTAGCCTGCAATATCTCACATTTACTCGCCCTGACTTGTCATATTGTGTTAATTATGTTTGTCAATACATGCATAAACCCACTGTATTTCATTTTCAACTTGTGAAACGCATCCTTCGATATATAGCTGGTACTATTGATTTTGGATTGAATTTGTCAAGCCAATCCTCTTTGGAATTATATGCCTTTTCCGATGCCGATTGGGCAGGTTGCTCGGAAACCAGACGATCTGTGAGTGGATATTGTACCTTTTTGGGAGGTAATTGTATTTCATGGAGTGCCAAGAAGCAGCCCACTGTTGCAAGGTCAAGTACCGAATCCGAGTATAGAGCTCTTGCCGCTACTACTGCTGAACTTACATGGATCAGTTTTATTCTTCGCGACATTGGTGTTCATCTTTCCAACCCTCCTACTCTATTTTGTGACAACTTATCTGCTTTGTATATGACAGTTAATCCAGTGTTTCATGCTCGAACAAAGCATGTTGAAATTGATTACCATTTTGTACGAGAGAAAGTTGTTATGGGAGCTCTCATCACTCAGTTTGTTTCCACCTCCAAGCAACTTGCAGATGTCTTCACAAAGTCCCTGCCTAAACAAGCTTTCCAGCTTATTCGATGCAAACTTGGTCTGTCATCTTCCCCAGACCAGTTTGAGGGGAAGTGTAGAACACCCTAACTAGGAGTCTAACTCTTATCTTATCGGATTGTTGTATCTTAGCCTATTTTCAATTTTGATTGTAATCTTATCTGCAACCAACCTATTCATGTAACCCCTATATATACAGACTTCAAATACAGAATACTCAATTTAGCCTAAAATCTCTTCATTTGTGATATAGTTAAAAAAGACATCTAAAAGGGGTCGACAAAAGTAACTTCTTGATGTAAAACCGGATTTTTTTTTGTGTTTTATTTTGCCATCTGTAAGATTTTTATTGGATTTGCATTAATATAAGAAAAAAGATACTCCAGTCTATAAATTCCAACTCTCCGCTAACATAGGAATCACACTTGCTAATTATAGATTTACTTTTAACCTATTATGTGTAATCATATTCTGAAATGTTCACCACGCGAAATCCTTTTATAATGTTTAAAATTGATCTACGTGTAATCATTTCAAACCCTTTGCTGCTTATGATTCGATGTTAATTTTACTTAGGGATTTACTAAATAACGTCCCCTTTTACTAGGTACCGCCCCCCGAAAGACATATTTACCCTTAATGTCATTTTCCTTCAAAACTAAAACTCTCAAATTCTCTCAAAACTCTCAAACCTCAACCTTAATCGTTCAAAACAACATCTACAATCATGGAGGGGCAACATCGTGGGAGAGGCAAAGGATTTCTCCGCATTCCGGGATTGGGGCCGAAATCCCGGCGGGTCGCGACCCGATCGCGACCCAGCATCGGCAGGGTCGCAACCGACAGCGGGTCAACCCTGCCGACGGTCGATCGCGATAAGGTCGCGACCTGGCCTTTTTTAATTTTTAATTTTTATTATTAATTAATTATTATTTTTAGATTGTTTTATTATTTTTTTAGATAATTGTTTAAATTATTGAATAATATAATGATTAATTAGTTGTTATAATTATTATTATTATTATTTAATTATGTAGTAATTATTTAAGTTGAATTATTATGAAATAGTAAGTAATTTTTTTAGTTTAGGATATAAGAGTTAGGATTATAAAGTATTAATATATTCTATCAATTATTAATTATGATTTTATTAATAATTGAAGAGTTATTAATATGTTTAATTATTATTAAATTAGTTAGTTAATTCATTAAATTAGTTATGGAATTTAATAATTAATTAATTAAGTCGTTATTAATAATTTAAGTGGTCGGATTAATTATGGATTTTAATTATTAGTTACTATATAATTAAGGATTGTTTATATTATTTGAATAGAAAAAATTATAAAGAATAAGTAAACATAATAATAGTTAAGTTAATATATTCCTATTAATGGATAATTTATTTCTATTGCTATTATTAATTGTAATTATAAATACTACATGCAGAGAGGAGCCGGGAAAGTGATCCCGGGTGTTGCTAGATAGTTGAGAATGGGGGATGATTCTGGCCCGCGGCACACTAGGAGACGCCATGTAAACACCTCCGTCCATAGGGAGAGAGAGGCTGAGAGCCAGCATATAGATCCTTCTCGGGTTGAGGACACTGACGCTGAGAGAGAGGAGGAGGTAGTTGGTCAGTCTGCGCCATCTTATGTCGAGGGGTTTGATCCGGCATATTCAGAGGAGTCGAGTTGGGATCATGTGACCACTGCGGCCCCTGTGATTACGAGGGGTAGAGATGGTCGTTTTGTTAGTACTGGATCGTCATCAGGTAAAAAGTTTACATAAATTTGTAACATTTCAAAATGAATTATTAATTTTAATATTATTTGTTTAAAGGTAATTAGTTTATTTATTTATGTTATAACAAATTCTGGTTATAATAACTTTTTACAACTTAATTGGGTTATAGTTGCAGGGAGTAGCAAACGCTCAAGGTCTGATGATGATTAGAGCTGGGTAGTTACGGGATCAGTGACGGGTGGCCCTGTTAGATGGTAGCGTGATTCCCAGCTTTCTTGGGCACGTAGCCTCTCGTATGTGGATGGGCGAGATGAGAGGGATACTAAAGTGCCAGAACAGATTATCAGTTTGTGAGAAATTGACAGATTGGTATTGGACCATGTCACCGGGAGCACGAGACATGATTGATGGCACCAGGTTGTCGCACCTCCATACGACCATGCTCAGTCACGTTGATACACCACTGATATGTGCATTTGTCGAGCGGTGGCAGCCTGATACGAACTCATTTCACATGCCTTTTGGTGAAATGACCATCATGTTGCATGATGTGTGGCATATTCTCCGTTTGCCAGTGGATGGACATATGATTTCTGCTGATGCTACTATTCCGTCCTTGAAGAGTTCGTGCATAGAGATCCTGGGGTGACTGAGGAGGAGCTTGAGCGTTACTGGCTGAGTGGCGCTGTCACCGCTGATATGATCAAAACACTGTGCGAAAAGGACCGGGTTGATGAGACTGTGGCTATAGCATGGATGTGGGTGATGGTAGCTTCACCATGTTTGTGGATAAGAGTGGAAACCGAGTTAAACCGAACTGCCTGCTTGAGTTCTAGGACGGGTTGGAGGATGCTCATGAGTATTCCTGGGGATCAGCGACATTAGCTTATCTTTATCGTCAGCTTGGGGTGGCTAGTAAAGGAGATTCTCAGGGTCTTGGTGGTTGCCTTACCTTAGTGCAGGCGTGGATATACGAGTTATTTCCATGCTTCCGGCCACAACGTCAGCGCTTGATTGTTGGACCGGACTCACCTCGAGCTTGCACATGGAGTGTCCGATCTGAAGACAGATCACTTGCCCGGCTTCACGCATTTCATTTTTCTCTTGACCAGCTTACCGCATCCGAGGTAAATCATATTAAATTGAAATTATTTGTGAATTTAATATATTACACTATGAATTTTAATTTTGCTTAATTAGGGACTTATATTTTATAATTTAATTAATATATGCAGGTGACGTGGTTGCCCTACGGTCCCAATCCGAGTTCTTCCACGCGGAGGACCATATTCACCGGCTACGTGCGGTATCGGGATATTATTGAGCCATACATGCCTGGTCGCGTGTTACGAAAGGTGGGGTATGTGTAGGCCATCCCCCCCGATAACCAGGCCGTTAAAGGCTATATGGCTACAAAGTCGAGCATCCTGATATGATTGCAGCTGACCAGTGGAAGGGATTCCCGAGTATATACGTCCTACCTCTTAGTAATTACGTGCCCACTTCTGAGGATTCTTGAACATGTGCTCCTGAGTATCTGACATGGTACCACAGTCTTTCGTATCCTCGGCTCTTGAGGGACACTCAAGCATCTGCATCCCACCCTCGGACTCGTTCGAACAGTGAATTTGTAAGTTGTTTTTTAAGTTGCTTTAAAAATTACTTTATGGCAATAGATTTTATTTCCAATTCCTTAAACATTTTTTTTTTGCTATTATGAATTTTTTTAGTGGGTTAGTCGCTTGAGTCAATGGGGGAGGAACGTAGTCAGAGAGTTAGAAGTATTTGATTCAGACAAGGCACGCAACAAGCGGCAGCTTTGGAGCAGATGATGATGGAGTAGAATTTGGCCCAATGATTACTATTTTAATGTCTTGTATTTTAATTTGTTCAATATAACATCTAAATATTTGTATTTGTAAATGAGGATCATTCTGGTACATTATCAACACATGCATTAAAATCAAATTGCACAAGTTATTTTTTTTATTGATGATTCCTTTATAGAATTTGCACTAGGTAGGTTGCACGGGTCATGTCATTAATATTTTGTTTTAGTAATTTGAATAAAAGGATTAGACCAACCAAAAATTCTATATTGGAGAAATTTACATAACGTTAATTTTATTGAAGAACATAGAAAAGAAAATTTAGATTCAATCTCCAAAGAAATCTTCTCTCCAACAAGAAAATAGTTGTGATGAGTAAAAGTTAGTAAAAATAATCTTAAAAGTCTGTATTTATAGGGATACAAAAAAGTCCTAAACTAGTTTAGAGAAATCGGGGACAAGATCTGAAAATTAGGAAAAATAACTAAAAATTCCGTCAGGAACAACCGGGGGCCCGGTTGCTGGTCGAATGGGCTCCCGGTTAGAACAGTGACCTTGCGAATTTGGATGGGTCAAGGTGGACACCCAGTTGAGGGGTAATCGGGCTCCCACTTGACCCCGGTTGGGGGTCAAGTGGGCTCCCACTTAGAACAGTGACTTTGCGAATTTGGATGGATCAAGCGGGCCCCAATTGAGGGGTAATTGGGCTCCCACTTGACCCCCAACCGAGCCCCTAGTTGGGGGTCAAGTGGACTCCCAGTTAGAACATTGACTTTGCAAATTTGGATGGGTCAAACGGGCTCCCAGTTGAGAGGTAATCGGTCTGACCCCAGCACATGTGTATATCAAATAGGTAACAATCATTCCTAAAGTGAGAAATTAATATAATCTTACGGACTCGATTTTACAAGAGTTATGATAGAACCCGGAGATAGATCCTAGTAAATTATTTACTATAGATGTGATTATTAATCCAACAATGATTAACATAGCAAACATTTCTGCAGCAAAGAAAACGAAATCTATGGTGGTAAAGGTGGTTGGGTGACTAGGAGTGGAGCCGGCCTGGAAAGTGATGTGGCAGAGATGATGACGTGGTCGAAAAACTATATTATTATAAAGTTAAAAAAAAAAAAGAAAGACTAGTCAAATGATAATGTGGTCCTTAAGTAGAATTTTTTTCCTTTTCCTGGGACACCTTTTTGAGTAAGCTGATTCGTAAATGCCAGGAATGTGTGTGAACTATAATGTTGATGTATGGTTAAAAAGTTTGCCCAAAGCCTTATTCTTGCAACTGAGCTTTCAATTTGATGATTTCTACGCAAAATCATTGGCCAACTCTTTGTCTTTCTGCCGTTCCATTAAAATAAGTTTGGAGATTTTGCTGTCATAAGCCTATGTTTCTACATTTTCTTATATTCCCCCCCATGGGTTTTTCATATTTTCCCTCCTTCCCCTCTTAGATAAAGAATTGTTAATTTCCACTTATATATATCCTATCACTTGCATTAGTTTCTTCCAACTTTCCATTACTATAATCAAATTTAGTCATGCCATATGTGAATTTCACATGCAAAAACTCAAAAGAAAACATTACATAATAAATAAAAGGACCTAATTTTTGGAAGTACACATAAAACCCCTCATGGATTAGCAAAAATTTTCACTATAAATAGCTAAAAGAATATAGAAAAAGACTTGAGTTCCAAAATGTTGACTTTTTTGTGTTGGAAATGAGGGTGCAAGACTCATAAAAACCTGCAAAATGGTGGGCTGGAGGGTGGGTAGATACAAGTGAATAAACAAATTACAACTAAGATGATAAGCTTCATCTCACATTGGATAAAAGCACCAATTAAGTTAATGGGCACTGTTGTTGACCATACACTTAAACACTTTGATTAATCAATACCCAAAACTCTCATTAGAACTTTGCTATTGGTGAATTGTGATTTACCAACTACTAATATTCTTGTTTGGTATTGCCAGCAACATACAAGAAAACAGAGCAATCTACCTTAACTCTTGGATTAAAAAGGCCTCAACTAAGCGCCATGGCAAAAAGCTTTGATGTTACAATCTACCTTCGCATATTCTTAGTTATATGGTCATCCATGATGTAAGTTAGTAGTTGGTTATTGTAGCTAAGTGGAAGACATGGAAAAGGACATAACAAAAAATTTGAACAAGATTGTTTTAACAATAATCGTAAAATTGGAGGGCTTCCATGGCAAATAAAGAGTTTTAGAAAAAGTTTCTGACAAGAGAGTGATTAAGACTCCCCAGGTGGGGAGTGCATATAAAACCAAACCAACCTTGGGATCAGTTGTCCATCTTAATTAGTCGATAATTCCTTGATTAAAACTTTTAATTAACTAGTATTACTCAATTAAGTGTCTCTTGTTTCAGCTCTTTTCCTCCCTCAAATCCCCTTTTAAATCAAGCAAGCAAGTACTACACATTTCCTCTTAAACTTGACACACCCAAATAAGTGCCCTGTTTTCCCCTGTAGCCATGGCGATGGCCATAGACAACACCTTCGAGGTGGACTTCTCTAGTTATACTTATAGCACCACCACCACCACCACCACGGAGGATGATTTTGCATGTAACTGGAATGATTGGGAATCCCCTGTTGTGGATTGGGACTCGTTTTCTAGAGAGAGGGACGAGTTTCAAGACCTCATTGAGTCGATGATGGATGATGATGGAACAGCGATTGGGATTGCTCCTGAAATTAGTAACAACTCTGTTTCAACCGATACCAGTATGGCCGTTGATGAGGAGTCGTTATCGAATGGAGAGGATTTTAAAGGGTTGAGATTGGTTCACTTGTTGATGGCCGCCGCCGAGGCTTTAACGGGGGCAAACAAGAGCCGTGAATTGGCTCGGGTGATATTGGTTCGGCTCAAGGAGTTGGTGTCCCCAAATGATGGAACCAACATGGAACGCTTAGCAGCCTATTTCACCGACGCCTTGCAGGGTTTACTGGAAGGCTCCAGCGGCGGCGGCGGCGGCCATGGCAAGCATTTCATAACCAATGGGCCTGGACCTCACCACCGTGACGACCAACATCAAACGGATGTTCTTGCGGCTTTCCAGCTGTTGCAAGACATGTCTCCTTATGTTAAATTTGGTCACTTCACGGCCAATCAAGCAATCCTGGAAGCCGTGTCTCATGATCGGAGGATCCATATAATTGACTATGACATCATGGAAGGGATTCAATGGGCTTCTTTGATGCAAGCCTTGGTGTCTAGGAAAGAGGGCCCACCGACCCCACATCTCAGAATCACGGCTATATCAAGAGGCGGAAACGGCCGGCGGTCTATCGGAACCATTCAAGAAACAGGGCGGCGTTTAGTCGCTTTCGCCGCCTCCATCGGGCAGCCCTTTTCGTTCCATCAGTGTAGGCTTGATTCCGATGAAACGTTTAGACCGTCGGCCGTGAAATTAGTGAGAGGAGAGGCCTTGATCATCAATTGTATGTTACACTTGCCTCACTTCAGCTATCGGTGCCCGGATTCCGTCGCGTCATTCTTATCGGGGGCCAAAACTCTGAACCCGAGATTAGTAACCCTGGTGGAAGAAGAAGTGGGACCCATTGGAGATGGGGGCTTCGTTGGACGGTTCATGGACTCATTGCACCATTACTCCGCCGTATACGACTCTCTGGAAGCGGGGTTCCCGATGCAGAGCCGGGCTCGAGCCTTGGTTGAAAGGGTATTTCTAGGGCCTAAAATCGCGGGATCATTGGCTCGAATATACCGAAGCGGCGGAGGCGAGGAGGAGAGTAGCCCATGGTCAGAGTGGTTAGGCGCAATGGGATTGAAGGGAGTAAACATCAGCTTTGCCAATCATTGTCAAGCAAAGTTGCTGCTTGGGTTATTCAATGATGGGTACAGAGTGGAGGAGTTGGCCAATAACAGGCTTGTCTTAGGTTGGAAATCAAGGCGTTTGCTCTCTGCTTCTATTTGGACTTCTACCGACTCTGATTTGTAAAAAGTTATTTTTTTTTTTTCTGTGTTACTTTTGATTTCACCATTATTATTTTTCATGATCCCTTGGCTTCCAGACGTGGCTTTTCAACCATTTCAACAAATCTTGGACCCAAATACCTCGACAAATAAACGTCCCTAATTTTGTTGATTTGGTTTTAAACTATAATAATATGCGGCTTTGCTTGTAATGAGAACTTGAGTGTGCTTATAATTTCTTTGTATGTGGAGTATTAATTTCTCTGTGTATTTGCATTTTGATTTGGCGCCTTATGAAAATAAATTGGAGTGCCGATATATACCAATCATGGTTTGATGAGTTTGGGGTTTTCCTTTCACTAAATTAAACTTCTATCGGTGTGATTTACTACTTTGGTTTGATCTATGGATTTAATTCCGTAGAATTACCACGTAATCTCAAAACTTTAGTCACAAATTCAGAAACGATGCATAGGGACACCCGTTAAGCTTTCCCTTAATTTATTTTCTTTGCATGTTGCTTTCACTTCCTTTTTGGCTCCAAAGCGACATTCTTTTTTCTTTTTTTCTTTTTTTTTGTTTTGGAAATCAACAGAAATTTATTACTATTAAATTATAAATTGGATGATTATTGATTATCTATTTAAACTATTTGCTCCACAATTGCCTCAACACATATCCCATGAATTCGGATATGGAATGAAAAGGGTCAAAATCCCACCTTACAAATTTGAAGATAAAAACCAATTCTCTTCCCGGCCCCCATTTCTTGTTTGAGTTTTGCTATATGACCCTTCAATTTGACCCTCCATTTGTCTTTCCTGACGTGTCATTAGAAAACTTATCATAATTTCTAAAACCTTATTCAATAATAACCTAAAATCAAAGGATTTATCCTACAAACTTCATATTTATAACTATGGAGCTAAACCTGGATATAATTTGTTACCTTAATTATTATATGAGGGTCAAGTTGGAGGGTTAATTTGGAGAGTCAAATAGAATTTTCCTTCTTGTTATGTGAGGCATTATTAATTGTAAATGAGTTCTTTATGTGAGAGTCGGACATACTTTTTGCAGAAGATATATATAGAGATCTCCATCAAAATCCAAGTATACTTTTCTAGGAAAGAAATTAAAATTTCAAATGCTTTTTTTAGATCATACTGAAATCTAACATGATTAGACGTTGATATGATCTAAATCCTATATTAATAGCTTAAAAAATGATATTATAATGAATTGAATTACAAGCTAGCTACCATGCTCACAGCTCATGCATAGATATCAGATTCATACTGGTTTTTCCTTTTCTCTTTCCCCAATAAATTGATATCAAAAGAAAAGAAAATGGATAATGATACATGATCTGCTCCTTGTCTCACTCAGATTCCTTTACTCTCAACAAAATTAGAAAACTATGGTTACAACCGGTAGATATTATCAACTTGTTTTAAA